>BLSH010329215.1:106276-144865 GCA_018402905.1 Glandirana rugosa
GGTGGATGTCCACCGCGGCCATGTCCCACTAACCTACTCCCCGGAGATAGGTGGGGGCAGTTTGCAGCCAGTGAGATAGGTGGGGGCAGTTTGCAGCCAGTGAGATAGGTGGGGTACATTGCAGAGTCATCCCCCCCTGCACTTACCCCATCCAGTCACCTCCGCTGCCACAGTGACCCGCCCCCGGCCCCTCATCCAATCACCCTGTACCGGCGCCACCTGTAGGTGGGCGGGGTTGACTTTTTTTTTTTCTTTCGTCTTTTGCCGGCGGGGAGGCGGCGCCCCAGCGCCCCTCCCACACCAGCCGCCGCTGGTTCAAAGGATCCAAAGAGTAGTGGATAAATGTTGTCATGGAGTGGTAGGCCTGTGGTGTTGGCTGCTAGCAGTTCCAGCTTTGACCAGAACTGCCTTATCGCTGGACATCTCCAGAGCCTATGGAGGAGAGTCAGTTTCCTTGCCTTGCAGTGGGGGCACAATGATTCTCAAGTATTATCTTTGTTGCGCAGGTATGGAATGTAGGCCCTGTGCAGTATTTTGAACTGTTGTTCCCTCCAAAATTCATTGTGCACATGCGTGCAGGGGGTATTGTACCCCTGGAGTATTAGATCAAATGCCTCTGCAGAGTCCAATTCTGAGTTCCATGTCTTCCCTAGTCTGTAGCTAGGTGATTGCTTCACCAGGGTCAATAGGGGTTTGTATAATGTCGAGATTGTGAGGCTATTGTGTGATATGAAGTGGTCGATTACGGAGTCCTGCAGGCGGGGGTTTCTTGATGGGTAAAGAGTTGCAGCGAAGCTGATGGCCTGGTTTATGAAGAGGCCGTGATGCTTGGGTAGGTTGAAAGTCGAGCAGATCTCCTCCACTGATTTCGGGCGGCCCGTTAACTCATCAAAAAGTTGGGCAAATTTGAATAGTCCTTTAGAGCGCCATTCCGTGCGTATAAAAGGGTGATTGGCTTGCGGGAAGAGTGGGTGGCCATGCATCGGCAGAGATTTCGAGTAACGAGGGCACGACCCTGAGAGTTTGTGGATCTCCCGCCATGCTACTATTTTATCCCTGAAGAACATATTATTCCTAATGTGTACCGGGAGGTCCTTCGTGCCGCAGTGGAGTAAGGCAGTCAAGTTCAGAGGGTGTACCATTTCGGATTCTAGCTCGTAGTTTGTATACTTAGAGGTTTGCGCGGTCCAGTCCAACCCAACTCTCGCTAGGCAGGCTATATTGTAGAGCCTGGTATTTGGTAGATTTAACCCTCCACGGTGTTTAGGCAGGAATAATTTTTGAAGGGATATTCGTGGTTTCCTTTTGCGCCATATGAAGTTGGTGACCTCTCGGTGTAGTCTCTGTACGTCTTTATGCTTGAGGAGGGTGGGTAATGTTTGTAGGGGGTAGAGCAATTTGGGGAAGCTGCACATCTTATAGAGGTGACATCTCCCAAACAGGGACAGAGGGAGGTTTGCCCAGTTGCCTAATTCCGTAACTATTCTCTGGATAACCGGTACTATGTTTAATTGGTATAGTGAGGCAGGTGTTTTCCCAATTTTTATTCCCAAATAGGTAATGCTGGTCCATGTTATGGGGAATGGAATGTGTTGAGCCCAGTCCGGGACAAGCGAGTGAAGAAGGGGGAGTACTTCGCTCTTTGCGAAGTTGATGCGAAGGCCCGAACAGGACCTGAATGCAGTGAAGATTTCTTTAATCAGGGGTATGTCTTGGCGCGGTTGTGAGGAGAAAATTACTATGTCATCCGCAAAGAGGGCTGTGCGGACCTCCTGGGTCCCCACTCGCACTCCATGCAGCCATTGGTGTGAGATGAGATATCGGGAAAGGGGTTCTAGCGCTATGTTGAACAGCAGGGGGGATAGGGGGCATCCCTGTCTGGTCCTTTTGTGTAGGCTGATGGGGCCCGAGAGGATGCCAAGCGCGACCACTGTGTCCTTTGGGGCTGAATACATTTCTCGTATCAGGTGTAAGAACGATCCCGAGAACCCCATCTTTTCCAGAACCAGGTCCAGCCAGCGGAAGCTGACGTTATCAAAAGCCTTTTCGACATCTAAGGTGATAATCGCCGCCTCCTCCGCCCTGCTTGCTGCCAAATTTGTGGCGTTTCAGGTCCTGTTCGGATTTATGTAGCCGCCCGCGGGCCTCAACCCAATGATCAAACTGACTTTGGCCTGTGACCAGGTGTCCCTGTGAACCTTCATATTATTTTGAGCTAGTGCGGTCTGGGCTTGCCTCAAGGCTTTACTCGTTTCAGTATATTTTTTGGTTAGCTGTCTTTTGTAACCTGTTGCAAAGGATATTATATGGCCTCTGAGGACCGCTTTCCCTGCTACCCAAAAAAGGTTGGGGTCAGTGATGTGGGCCTGATTTGAGGTGGCGTAGACGTCCCAGGAGTCCTTAATCACCTGAAGTAGTGACTGGTCTTTGGACATATAGTTCGGGAATCGCCATATGGGGGTCCTGATCTGGAATGCCAAACCTGGCAGTTCTATTGAAATTGGGGAATGATCAGAGATGACCATTGTTTTGATTTGTGGGTTTGTCGCTAGAGGTAGCATTGAATGGTTCAAGAAAATGTAGTCGATCCGCGACAGAGATTCATGGGGGTGGGAGAAAAAGGTATAGCTTTTAGTGTCTGGATTTGACAGCCTCCAGAAATCCTCTAGATTCTCGCTATGCATGAAATTGCTCAAGGGAGTAGTGGAAGGATCTGGATTTCCTTTGAGAGAGGGCCTCAGGGAAGATTTGTCTTCCCGTAGGTCCATTGCCTGATTGAAGTCCCCTGCTACCAGAAGAGGGAGGTGAAGGAATGGGGCTATGTGGGCATGTATGTCCTGGAACTAGGCGGATGTCGGGGAATTAGGTGCATAAACATTCGTTATGGCCCATTGTCTATTGGGGGAATCTATGATCACGGAGACTAACCGATCTGCGCTATCCGTGTGAACCAATTTGATCTTGCCCGAGAAGGTTTTCTTGAACAATATGAGAGTCCCTGCCTTGCCCTTGACTGCCGATGAGCCCACTACTTCACCCACCCACAGTCTGCGTAGTCGGAAGAAGTCCGCCGATGAAAGGTGGGACTCTTGTATGAGAGCTACATCTGCTTTTAGGTGCTTAAGATGACGGAGGATGGCCATACGCTTATTTGGGGAGCGGAGACCCTTCATGTTCCAGGAGATGATTTTCATGCCTGTCTTCCGTTTATGGGGGGTCTTCTAACTGGGCGGGTGCTGCGGGTAAGAATTGTTTCGGGTTAAAGTGTGTGGGTGTTTTTAGTGCCTCTAGTGGGGGGTGGAGGAGGAGAAGGGTATTCCAGGTGAGAGAGCTGATAGAGTGGGGTTGGACTTGGACCAGGGTTGACACAACTCTTAGCATGTAACTAAAGGAAATCAAAACTCTATGAAGCCAATGCCTCACTTTTTTCCACATGTGAGTCCTTAACAAATTGGACAGCGTTGCCTAGGCCATTATGCGGTCATGGTTCCCTCACTCGTCGGATACGTCAGTAAGTGAGTTTGTAAGAAAGCCCCTGATATGAGCAAGTATCCGTGTCCTCTCCCATTAAGGAGATTACTGATGACCGGTACCCAGCCTAAAACTGTGAGTAGGCTCTGATTGCAGCCTTGCATTTTCAAACAGTTATAACAACCAATTGTAACAAACCTGAAGGAGGGGGAGAAAGTCGAATTAGTCACCAACATAGAGTCACTTGCTGATCCAACGTGTTTGCCATGCAGCGCCCCCCTCTTGTCCTTCGGCTTAGGCCAAGCCAAGAAGGGTTTATCCTGATGCTAAGGTCTCTGGCTTAGAGGTCCAAAGGTATACTGCCCTTGCATTAAGCTTTACGCCCCCGGCTGGAGAGCTCGACCAAGTGCATCCTCTTCGCCGGATCTTTTCTGGGGCTCCTTTGTTCCCTGGGCTCATAAAGTTGAGCGGGGGACGAAGACGCCGATACATCCATCGGAATTTGGAAATGTGTAGGAATTGCAGCGCTTCTTCCAGATCCAAGAAGGATTTGGGGTTCCCCTTGTGGTCCGTGAATTTCAGTGTGGCTGGGAAGGCTAGGGTGAACTTTATTTTCTTCTCAAAAAGGATAGAGCATGCCGGTTGGAAAGCCTTGCGCTTCTTAGAGACCTCCTGTGAATAATCTGCAAATAACAGGAGTTTGTGGCTGTCTATTTGCAGAGTTTTTGAACTGCGAAAAGACCGGAGAATGTTATTTTTATCCGCGTAATTTAGGTAGCGAGCGATTACTGGTCTGGGAGATCGTCTCTCGTTGGAAGGTGCTCCCATCCTGTGTGCCCTTTCCACTGTGCAGTGCAAGTTGATGCCCAGGGCCGCCGGAATGCGATTTGTACATATGTCGGTTAGAGCGTCCTGATGGACGGATTCAGGGAGGCCTACTATGCGCAGATTGTTCCTCCTGCTGTGATTTTCCAAATCGTAGATTTTATCTAGGAGGTATTGCTGTGTATGTTTGAAATTGCTGGGTCTCAGTGAGTGAGGATTGTATATCATCTTCAATATCCGAAACTCTTGCCTCCAACTCACCTATTCTCTTAGTGTGCTCTGATAACTCCTTTCTTAGCTGGTTGATACCAGCTGCCACTGCTCTGTCTACCACCGCTGTAATGGAGGGTGTCAGCAGTGCGGCAACAGCCTGAGCCAGCCCTTCATATTGGGGGTCCAGCTGTGTGGGTATAGGCGATGCAGGGAGCAGTGTCTGATGTCCTTCAGGCAGTAGTGTGGTTACCGCGTGTGAGGCAGCAGGTCCGTCCGCCATCTTGGCTGCGCTGGAGCCTGTGTCTGTGTCGGGTCGTGGGGCCACGGAGGAGCCGTTCGTGTGATGGACAACGAAGCGATCCATCCGCCATCTCCCTGGGGGGTGCGGTGAGCCGGGAAGCCGATCAGCTGTCTTTGATCATTAAGTTATTGGTTTAGAGATGGAGGAAGACACCCACCTAGATGAGTATGTCTGTTTGTTTTGCTTTTATCCTAAACTTCTCTTTTAAGTGCTTAGAAATTGTTCTTTGTGCTATATTTTGCTTTACATGTCATCAATTGGATGAGTTATTCAATAAACTACATAGTAATGCAAATCCAATTGGAGGTGATTAAAATATCTTAATGTCTGGGCTAATGAGGGGAGATTAATGTTATCCCTCTAAAGAGAAAGAATGCCAGTTTTTGGCAGACACTTTGGCAGATGATATAACTAATGCTTTTACTTGGCAGGCACCCAGGGAATTCTTCATATACAGAAATGATGTCATGTTGGACCTGTTCAAAAATGTAAGAAAAAAAAGTAAAGAGATGCATATGTTTACATTAAGTTAGAACTCTCTATAGATCATTTATGTCACTTATTTAACGATAATATTTTTTGAAAATCAGTTTTTAAGAAATCCATTACTTATGAATACATCTTAAATATTTCTGTCAGCTCACAGAAAATGAGGTAAGCTGGACCAGTTACCAGTGGCAATTAAGCACAGTAGTTCATTAGAACAATTACCGGAAGAGAAAAATGACTTCTAGTAATGTTTGGTATCTTTGTAGCAAAAATTATTTAAATATGTAAAGCTGAACTCAAACAGCTAAAAACACATATGAAATACCAGCCAAGACAAAAATGAAAGTGTTCCATACAGCCTTGGGCTTGGATTGAGCAGGGTTTGACGAACTTCAACGAAGCTCAGCCACTGAACCCAAACCCCAATGAAGTCAATGGGAGTCCAATTTGTCAAATTAAAAATGTCCATTTTCTGGACTAATAGACAAGGGGGTGTTAAACAAAATTACATGGGGGGGGGGGCACTGCCCTGGGGGAAATGAACCAATGCAAATAAGTTTTAAGAAAAGTTGTACATGCTATGCTTAAAGTGAAACATTAAAAAGGTCACATTTCTTTAAATAACATGTCTGTGGGTGTCCTAATCCTACCTGTGAAGGTGCACATCTCTGTGATATACAGAAAGTTCTTCAGCAGCTCTGACCCTAAAAAGTGTTCAAAAGCAATGGCTGATTCCTTAGGAACCAGTGACAGTGGGAAGCTGTAATATATAGAATCAGTTGAAATAACTCTTCTATATATGATGCTCGGCACCCAATGAACAGGGGGGCCAGATCAGCAAAAGTGAAGACATTCGTCCAAACACCCAAACAACCAAATTTCAATATGAACCTAGATTCGGACAGAACTGTGGGCTCACAAGTGTTTGGCTGGCTGCTTTTCTCAGCAAAGGTGGGGTATAAAAAACATATACATTCCAAAAATGTTCATTTCATTTATGCATTTACTTTTATAGTTTGTTTTTTTTTTCGTTTTTTCCAGTTATAATATATAACAAATAGGTAATAAGACACAGGTGCATTAAGGCGGTATGTGAAAATGTTGTGTCAATAAATAACAAACCTCTCTGACTAATGCAGGATTTGTAACCATTAAGGGAACCCTGTGCAGAATGGCAGATCGTGTCTTATCATATGGCCTCTATGAATTTTTATATATGTAAATATGATTACAGAAACAAAATATAAGTATTATGGTAACCCACCATTTGCCAGGTTCTTTAAGATTTATACTATATACTGCTGGTCTTGAAGGGGCCATTCAACGCAAAGAAAACCTAAGCTATATACTTTCAGAGCAAAGCAACACGATTGATCTAATCTCTCATCCTCCCCAGAATATGTTTACCTATTTTTCACTCCTCACCACTCTGGTGCAAAGAGCCTAAGAAATTATTCGCTGCTTACAGGTATAGAGGTGCATATAGGTCTCACTCTTTAATAGTGCGGGATCAGTGTTGTCATTACCTGTAAGTTAATTACAGCAACTTGTATCTTATACTGGACTTTTCTTCACTTCTGCCAACTGAATGAACCAGTGGAGAGGTTAAAAATTGGTAATCATTTGCTTTTGGAAAGGGTTAAATGAAAGTGCACCTATTGTTTTGTTCCGAATGGGAAAAGCACAGGCTCCTATTAAGTTACAGAGAGTATTCTTAAAGTACCTCCAGGATTTTTAGCAGCAATTCTTCACTGAAATTAAATATTGTATTTGCAGAGGGATATACTGCATGTCAGAGGCTTTGAAGATAAAATATACAATATATATTTTGACAAGAAATGTTAATCTCCTGTATGATCAAGATTCAATCAGTGAGTGTACTGCCACACAGTTTTCAAATAAAGTAGATCTAAACCCAATCATTAAAGTCTAGTGAAGCACCCCCTTACCCATGAGCAGTAGTAGATGTAGCTTTAGAGCAGTGGTTCTCAACTCCGGTCCTCTGGACCAACTAACAGGCCAGGTTTGCAGGATAACTAAAATACATCACAGGTGATATCATTTGCTGCTCAGTGATTGCAGTATTCTAGTCTGCATCTCCCCAAGGTAATACTTAAAATCTGGCCTGTTGGCTGGTCCCGAGGACCGGAGTTGAGAACCACTGCTTTAGAGGGTTAGCATTTGGACCTTATGATTTGATCCTTGTTTGATGGTGGGGCAAAAGGGAAGCTGGGTACCAGTCACTTTTGTCTTTTTTACCTTTTAATGCTGAACTTAACAACAGAAGAGTAGTAGTATGCCCTTTAAGAGCAACCTCTTGATAAATGCTGGAAACGTCTAAACAGCCAGAGAAATCCATGACCCTATGAGCAGTCATGGTCTTTATTTCTTTGCAGTGAATAAGTAAGGTTTTTTGTCCATTGTTGGAAGCAGTCAAAATACCTTGATCTGCGGGAAATGAAACCTTCTTTCAAGTTCAGATGGTAGCTACCTAGCTATTCGGCGACACAGAAAGATTCCATCACCAGCATAGCTCTTTTCAGAAAATCCTTTAGGCTTACGCTCAGGTTCTTGGGCTTTCAGCCTATGCGTCAGGATGAGACAAGGCCCAAGCAGCAATCCTTTAGATAAAAATCCTTCCATAGAGAGACCCTAGAAAAAAGAGAGTTCTGAAACATTCTCCCAAACATTTATCAGCTCCCCAAGCTACTGTATACCTCTAAATACAGTTCCTTAAGGATTGGCTGGGTCAGATAAATATTCATACCCAGGAAGCTTACCCTCCTACATTGCTTACTGGAGCCTTCTTCTAGCAACAAGCAATTCATCAACCCACCTCTGCTTAGGGGAGACCTGCAGAACCCAGAAAATGTAAATAACAGCTTAGGCTGGCTAGAGCACAGGAACAACTCATACTATATTTAACCAGGGACACAACTGCTTAGGGCACTTGTATAAGCTTAACCATTCATTTCATTGCAAAAGTTGTTTTTAATATCTCTAAATGTGCTGCTTTTACTAAAATAATACCTACTCTGTCACAGAGGTGCATATTCAAGCACCTCCTGTTATGGGATGACAATTGTCTCCCAGTGGTGTTCATGTGCTTTTTACACTGTCACACGCTCTCCTAGTTGAAGACTATAGGCCAGTCTATGAAAACGATGTGTCACCAAGACTCTACTGCATATAGAGAGTAAGTGGCTGATACAAGCAGAAGGATATAGTAGCACTGAAATGCAAAATAGATAAAACGTGAAAAACAAGTATTTTATGGAAAAATAGCTATGGTTTATGAAGCGTAGTATTTTAGCATACTAAATGTCGACTTGTTATATCTTAGAAGCTAGAGATAGCAGGTTCCCCTGTCCCTTCTTTACATATTTAAACTACTAGTAGGTTGTTTTCCTAATCTTTGTTACAACATTGGCATGTTCATGTGGTGTTGGGAGGGCCCCATCCCATGTAGAGGTGAGTCGGCACTTCTGCATCACTGGTTATAGTTTATACCAACCAGTGTAGATCTCAATTTGCTTTTTTTATTTGACTTATCATATCTTAGATGTACTTTACCACTATCAAAAATGTGTGTATTCATTGAGTAGGATGGGTTTTAGAAGATCCAACTGTACTATTAGTAAGAAAATACTGAGATGATTAGCATTACAAAGTGTGTATTACACAAATCATAGAACTCAGAATGAAGCAATATGAAGTATGTACCATACTGCTCAGTGTACAGAATGAAGCAGTTTGAAGTATGCAGAGTGCAGCATAGTATACAGAGAGAAAACACCTCAATTTACCCCAATACGCAGCACACCCTACCTTTTACCCCTATACACATGACTTTCTTTAACCCTGTCTGTGCTTACCTTGTTCACACTAAACCCTGTCATGTGAGAGGATGTTGTTAGGGCTGCCTCTCACTTCCCCCAATTTATCCTTTGCAATAAATATGAAAAGACAGTCTGAGGTTGATTTTCTAAAGGAGTATATTTTGTCACTTAGCACAGGCAAGCTGTGTTCACTTCTGTCCTGCAACCATGTGTAAGTCTCCTGTAAGTTTAAATTAATCTGCTTATCGGTGGGTGCTCAATATGAGCACAGACTCACTTGGGCTAAGTGATTCTGTTAGTGCCAGTAGCTAGAGATTGAAGGACAATGCCAGATACAGAGTAATTAATCAACTTATGGGTCTGACATTTTAGATATTTAAGCAAATGTTGTAGAACAGGGATTTGCATTTAATATCAAAGGCACACTTTGCCCTGCATTTTAAACATAGATAGGATTCCCTCCTCGTAACATTTATTATGAATGTATTCACTAATTTGCACCCAGATAAAATTTTCTCCCATATCTGAGCATTAGCTTGATAACTTTACAGGTTTAACAAACAAAACGATTAATAAGATACTTTTGTAATGTACAGTTGTGCTCAAAAGTTTACATACCCTGGCAGAATGTATAATTTCTTGGCCATTTTACAGAGAATATGAATGATAACACAAAACATTTCTTTCACTCATGGTTAGTGTTTGATTTGTCTAAAACCATTTATGATCAATCAACTGTGTTTAACCACTTCCTTACTGGGCACTTAAACCCCCCTCCTGCCCAGACCAATTTTCAGGTTTCAGCGCTGTCGCATTTTGAATGACAATTGCGCGGTCGTGCGACGTTGTACCCGAATAAAATTGATGTCCTTTTTTCCCCACAAATAGAGTTTTCTTTTGGTGTTATTTGATCACCTCTGCGGTTTTTATTTTTTGCGCCATAAACAAACAAAGAGCGACGATTTTGAAAAAAGAACAATATTTTTTACTTTTTGCTCTAATAAATATCCAAAAATAAAAAATAAAAAAAAAAATTATTCATCGGTTTTGGCCGATTTATATTCTTCTACATATTTTTGGTAAAAAAAATCGCAATCAGCGTTTTTACTAGTAATGGCGGCGATCTGCGATTTTTATTGGGACTGCGATATTTGACACTTTTTTGGGACCAATGACATTTATACAGCGATCAGAAATTTAAATGTCCACTGATTACTGTGTAAATGTCCCTGGCAGTGAAGGGGTTAACCTGCAGGGGGCAGTGAAGGGGTTAACAATGTTCCCTGGGTGTGTTCTAACTGTGGGGGGGGGGGTGGGTTGGCCGGGACATAACAGATCTACTGATCCCAGTGACAGGGATCAGTAGATCTGCTTGTCCCCCTCTCACAGAACGGGGAACCGCCGTGTTTACATCGGTGGTTACCCGTTCTAGAGCTCTGTAAGGCGATCGCGGGTCAGGAGCGGACATCGAGTCCGCCCGACCCGCGGGCACGCCCACGCAGCGTGCGGTGGCCGCGTGCGCCGCCGCTTGTGAGTGCGCACAGGGGGCGTGTAAAGGGGCGGACGTCTATAGACGTCCTCCCAGAGATTCAGATCCGCGCTGTAGACAGCTTTCGTCTATAGCGCGGATCTCTACAGGTTAATCTTTGTAAATCAAAACGACAACAGAAACTACCCAAATGACCCTGATCAAAAGTTTACATACCCTGGTGATTTTGGCCTGATAACATGCACACAAGTTGACATAAAGGGGGTTGAATGGCTATTAAAGGTAACCATCCTCACCTGTGATCTGTTTGCTTGAAATTAGTGTGTGTGTGTATTAAAGGTCAATGAGTTTCTGGACTCCTGACAGACCCTTGCATCTTTCATGCAGTGCTGCACTGACATTTCTGGATTCTGAGTCGTGGGGAAAGCAAAAGAATTGTCAAAGGATCTACAGGAAAGATGAACTGTATAAAACGGGAAAGGGACATAAAAAGATATCCAAGGATATCCAAAAGAAAGCCATTACTACGCAAATGCCACAAAGTATCCCACTTACAACATGGCAAACAGCACAGAGACAATCCATAAACCTTCTGGCACAAAGTCATTTGAAGTGATGAGACCAAAATTGAGCTTTTTGGCCACAACCATAAATGTTACATTTGGAGAGGAGTCAACAAGGCCTGTGAAACACAGAGGTGGATCACTGATGTTTTGGGGATATGTGAGCTACAAAGGCACAGGGAATTTGGTCAAAATTGATGGCAAGATGAATGCAGTATGTTATTAAAAAAATACTGGAGGAACATTTGCATTCATCAGCCAGGAAGCTGCACATTGGACGTACTTGGACATTCCAACATAACAATGATCGAAAAACACAAGGCCATGTCAACCTGTTATTGGCTACAGCAGAATAAAGTGAAGGTTCTGGAGTGGCCATCTCAGTCTCCTGACCTCAATATCATTGAGCCACTCTGGGGAGATCTCAAACGTGTAGTTCATGCAAGACAGCCCAAGAATTTCCAGGAACTGGTGGCTTTTTGCCAGGAGGAATGGGCAGCTTTACCATCTGAGAAGATAAAGAGCCTCATCCACAAATGCCACAAAAGACTTCAAGCTGTCATTGATGTTAAAAGGGGGCAATACATGGTATTAAGAACTGGGGTATGTAAACTTTTGATTAGGGTCATTTGGGTAGTTTCTGTTGTCATTATGATTTAAAAAGAGTAAACACAGTCGATTGATAATAAACGGCTTCAGCCAAACACTAACCATGAGTGAATAAAACATTGTTGTGTTATCTTTCATATTGTCTGAAAAATGGCCAAGAAATCATAAATTCTGCCAGGGTATGTAAACTTATAAGCACAACTGTATCTATGGTGTTTCTCAATACATATACAATCACTTTCTGTATTTAGACCCAGCATACTGTATTCTAAAATAGCATGCGAAAAATAAAAATATACGTTTAGGGGCATCTTTATAAAGAAGAGAATCTAATATTTATCAAGCATTTACTGCAGGTGAATCTTCCTGGTGCATGTGTATCAAAACAACGACATGCAACTGAAAACATGCAAGAAAAAGTCTGAAGGAGATCACCATACTGATATGCAACAAAGAATGGAAAAAGTGGAAACAAATACTTTCTAAAAGAAAAACCTATGGCAATAGATTATGATACACTTTGTTTTAACAAATCTAATGTCATCCATTTAGGGTTTACATCAACTTCACTGCAACACATTTAAAGTTGAACAAACAGTCTTTTAGCAGTGACGATAATCACAGCATTTGACATACACAAAATTATTAAAAGAAGTATCTGTAAATAAATCAACAATCAATATAGAACCACCTACAGATATCTAAATAAAAGTGAGATTAAAAACAGTTTTGTATTGTAAAACCAACTCAAAAGAGCATTATAATAAAAACTATACCATCATTTTTTTCTTTAAAGATAGTGCAGATGAATATTGTGTTTGCAGCCTAAGATTTTTTCACCCCGCTTTCTCAGCTGGAAGTTTGAAAAGCAATAGATTTACTACCTTCCTTTACATCTCCGGTATTCCTCAAACTAAAATATCAACATTCAGTAATTTATTAAAGCATCCATAAAGAATTCATCTTTTGTAGAACAGGAAAATTGTAAGCTATATTTCAAGCCTATGTCATAGGAAATGAATAAGAAAGTAACTTTTGTTACAGAAACAATAGTGTGTGGGGAGATTCTGCTGCCATCATTGAAGCCACTGGAGTTTTAAATCATCCAAGAAAAAAACAATCTGCAAGAAAGCCGGTTATTAAGGAAATAGAACATCAGACAGAAAATTCACTTGTCTGTGTCACTGGCAATGTACTCTCGATGAAGGATGATTGTTATCTGCTCATTCTGGTTGTCCCAAATCTGTCTGCACTTTTCAGTGTGGACTATCCTGGGACTTTTCTAAATTATCCTCTGACCTCAGTAGACATATTCACTTCAAAATCAATATGACAAACTTCTGCCCAAACCTTGGTGTATACTTTTCATCTCTGAAAAAGTAGTAATATGGTGACCTTTGCTAGTGTACTTTATGCTGCTTAAAAGTAGAAGCAAAGCCGAAACAACATATTTTTATATATTGTCATTGTTGATGATTCATGCTATGTCTTCTGATTGGAAGGAAAAAAAGGATATGGTACTGGGTTTTTTTTCAAAAACACACTCATTAGCCTGTTAAAATCCCTGATCACTGTATTAGAATTGAGTAGGTCCTTGTTCTTTTTTCAGAGAAAATATATGCATTTTTCTTTGTAAAGAACATCTGAAGTTTACCATTCTCAAATGAAAGTGACATCAACTATGAATAAGATTAGTTGGCATCTATGTATTCTTTAAAATAAAAACTTGTGTAAATTCTGAGAAAAAGGCACTCCAAATATCTGTCAAGAGTGTTCCATATACCCAACAACAGAGAACAAACAGCATGCTTCACACAATAGTAATAGGTAGGTAAATCCATATTCTGACAGGCAGATTAAGTTGTGGAGTCTGGATCTGAACCTGCAACCTCTGTGGTGTCTGGCTGTGGCTCTTTTCGCTGTGGCACTAGTGATGCTGGACAGCTCCCTGTCTGATCTTAGGACAATCTTTCCCTGTCTATTGTTTCTGGTGAACCTTGTACTCTTTGCTCCTCTTTTGAACTTCCTGATTTAAGCCATGTATTTGCATTTCCTGATTGGCAATTTATTATGCTCTTTCCAGATGATATCGTGCTCCTTTGTGTACCTGCAGCTGTCCTTAACTTCACTACCATTGAGTATTGATCTCTAACTTGTTCCTTGACAACACTTCTGCTTGATCTCAACCTGTAACTGCTTGTTACTGACCTTTGGCTTGTTTACTGACTATGCGTCTACTTGATCCCTACCTGCTATATCTGCTACTGGACCCTGACTTGCTCACCTCCTGGTGGGGCAATCCTGAGGACCGTGACCTGGTACTAACATGCAGCATATATAGTTACATAGTTCCTCTGGTTGAAAAAAAGCACAAGTCAATCCAGTTCAACCAATAGAATGGGGGAAATGTATACAATCCCATATACACAGTCCTATACCCACAGTTGATCCAGAGGAAGGCAAAAAAAAAAACAATGATCTAATTTACTCCAGCGGGGAAAAAAATTCCTGATCCCCCAAAAGTCAATTGGATATTCCCTGGATCAACCTGTAAATTTTAGTATCCAGGTATATTATGTGTAGCTAGAAAAGAATCAAGGCCTTTTTTTAAAACAATCTACTGAGTTGAATAAACAAATAACTGTTGCTACGCATATCCCCTTATATGTGCATCAAATAATAAAGTTATATTGTCAAATTGTTTAAAAACATACCCATAAAAAAGTGCATCAATCATAAACATATGCAATCAAACTTCACTACATATCCCAATGGGTGTAAGTTATCTATGACAATCTGTATGGTACTTCCAAAGATATAACGTCTATGAATAACAGTGAAAAAATTGATATGTATATTGAATACAGTGAAATGTAGTGAAAAAAGTGTCCAATCAAGTAAGTTCAATCAAGTATTCTCTACAATATTGTGCCAATCCTTCAGTTTGTAAAATCCAAGTATACTACTTCCACAGCCCCTACTTTCTCTAAATTTCTGCTTTCCTCTGCTTAAGTCTGACAACTTCTGTCTTTCATGAATCTATGCTGTCTGTTGCTTAAAATATTGTTCTAGCAAGAACTCATCTATGTGGTCTTTTATTAAACTCTCCGGTATCTTCCCAACTATAGAAGTTATACTAACAGGTCTATCATTACTTGGTAAAGACTTTGACCCCTTTTTAAATATAGGCACCCCATTGGCCCTACGACAATCCAGTGGTACTATGCCAGTCACTAAAGTTAGAAACAATGGCTTTCAAATGACAGAGCTCGATTCATTTAGAACATGTGGGTTAATGCCATCTGGTCAAAGTGCTTTATTCACCTAAATTTGCTTTCTCTTTGTCCCCAGTCACCCACTGCAGATTATTTTGTGAAGAGCTTACATGCTCAGCATGGTTTGAGATTACCAGGTCCAGCAGAGCATCATTCCTGGTTGGGGCCTCTATGAATTGTACCATACAATTATACATTTTTGCCCATTAGCTGTTCTAGCAGTGCTATTACTCCAGTCAACATCAGGGTAGTAAAATCCCACATTATTATCACTGCCCCAACCCTTGCAGCCCTTTCCATCTGTGCAAGGAGCTGAGTCTCCACCCACTGGGTGGCCTGTAACAAACTCCAGTGCTTAACTTTGAACTACACACATCCATATGCAGTTCCATCCATAAATGCTCAGGGTGAGGATCAAATCACATTTTACTTGTTATAGTGTCCATACAATCAGTCAGTGGCTGTGCCAGGTGAATCAAAGAACTGACAAAAAACAGAGAATTCCAAGCTCAACTTACCGACCAGTCTGTCACCAAACAAATTCACCTGTCTAACAGTAGAGTTTAAAAGGCAGGGGATTGGTTACACACATTTGCAAGTGTATGCGTAAGCTGCAGGCCCCGACAAGGCTCCCTGTGTACTGCAGACCTAACTCTGTATAAGAGGCTTCACAGTGGAAGCACATACAATTTAATGGATAGATGGAGGACAGGTGACTGGAGGAGCCCAACCCTCCTTAAAGGTACAGGACCAGACACCCAGCCATGGCCCAATGGCGGCTGCGGTGCTGGTGTGTCACCTAAAGTGGTTACAACACAAAATAAGGTCACTGTCCCCCACCTATAACTGGTCACTACAGCAAGGAGCACTGGAAAGGCAGATACAGACAAAAAACAGAGAATTCCAAGCTCAACTTACTAACCAGTCTGTCACCAAACAAATTCACCTGTCTAACAGTAGCGTTTAAAAGGCAGGGGATTGGTTACACACATTTGCAAGTGTATGCTGAACTGTGTCATTGACTACTACTCACAGATTGGTGGGGTATATCTTTGTATATTAAAAGTGCAGATGTTGCAAACACTTCTTGACTTTCTGAAATTTTGCCTTCCAGTTCCGAACCTTGGATGAAAACTCATGTATGCTAGTCCTGCCAATCAGTGTGCCTAATCATTAACCACATCAGTACAGTGTCATCATGCCAGTGCAGACAGCCAGTGTCCCTGATCACTATTTACACCAGTACTGTGTCACAATGCCAGGGAAGCCAGCCACAGTGTCTTTGATCACTAGCCACTCCAGTACAGTGTCACCAATCCATTGCAGCCAGCCAGTGTCCCTGATGGCCAGGGCTGGCCCAAGACATTGTGCTGCCTGGGTCCAAGAATGAAATGCTGCCCTCCTCCCACCCCCCATAAAAAAATCACGCCCACCAAAAGGCCCCCACATCCATTATTTTATATCAGATAATTAGAACTAAAATTACATTTATCAGGAAGTCAGATGTACATGCAACAGCACCTTGTCTATATGTAAAATTGTATTACATACCATCATGTTCAATTCCAAGGGGCAGGCTAGCGTAGTATATAGACAGGCTAGTATATGAACAGGCTAGGGCAGTGTAGGGGCAGGGTAGGGTAGTATATAGACAGGCTAGGGCAGTATAGGGGCAGGCTAGGGTAGTATAGGGGCAGGCTGATCAGCCCGGGGGGCAGTTATGACACACAAAACTGCTGGAAAAAAAATCTTGGTCATCAAATTGCTGGTTAAATAAAAGAGGAGAGGCTCAATTTGCTGCCCCTCTCAAAGTGCTGCCTGGGTCCAATGAACCCACTGGGACCCATGGCCGACCCTGCTGCTGGCCAACACACTAGTATAGTTTTGCCAGACTACTGCAGCCAAAAACAATGTCCCTGATTGTCACCACCCCAGTACAGTATCATCAGACTTATACAGCCAGTCACAGTGTTCCTGGTAGCTGTCACCCTAGTACAGTGTCACAAGACCAGTGAGGCCAGCAACAGTGTTCCTGATCAAAAGGAAAATAGGCACACAGTCGAATTTGGGTGTCCCAATGAACATATTATATTATATTTGAGTCCATAAAGGCTTCTGACAATAGTCCATAACACTCATGGCAGCTGTCCTCAGAGCAGAAGCAGCCTCTGTAATTAAACAAAAAGGGGAGAGAGGGAAGGACCTATTAAGTGTAGCATAGAAACTGTTTAATAAAAACACTCATCAATAAAAAGGGGTGGATCAAATATTGCGCAAATCTACTTGTGTTCAAGCCACCAGCACAAAAATTTACCAGGTAAACAATAAAATATTAAATAATAATGCAGAGCTAAAACTTCAAAACATCAGTAAATAATAATAAATGTGCAATTCCTCTATGTGAGGGGACATGTATCGATGTCTCAATGAAGGGAGATGCATAAATGTCCGTATAATGTTAATAAAGTGATACCCCAGATGATGACTGTTAAGTCGAAACATGTCGGGTCGCACAGTCTGGATTTCGCTACGACCTGCTTGATGAATTTATATCGCGTTTTATATCCGGAAATGTGAATTTTTTTTCTATATTTTAGTAAACAAATCATTGGAATGGTTTTACCCTATGTGGAACATTTCTCCTTCTTTCCTTGATATACCGGATCTTTGGAGTGCCATACAAGCAGCCACTTATTGCTCTGTCATGGTTCTGAAGTGGGAGGAACAACCATTTGGTATACTACACCCCCTGCAAGTTTGACTCAGCAGGTGTATGCCTGTCTGTGTCCACTACAGTTGGTAAGGAGTGACTCTGTACGGTGGAGGTTTTCCTTGGTGACACTGGATTGGTTTTCCTCTCGTTTGGGTGTTACACCCCCTGTCTTGTTTTGACTCAGCGGACATATGTTCATTTGTGTCCAATCTATTCGGTAAGCCTGAAGTAGTGAGCATAAGGTGTCTTTCTGCAGAATTCACACTTCATAAGATGGACTTTTCATGAACATTTTTTTCCATTTATTGCACATTCACTTTTGTACTTTATTGTATTTTTTTCACTTTGTGACTTTTGCACTTTATTATTAGCAAGTTGCACTTTATATCCTTTATTGTATGGACATTTGACACTAGGTCCTTATTTGTGATACACTAAATAAGACTATCAGCATTTTAATAACATTAAACGGACATTTATGCATGTCCCTTCATTGAGACATCGATACATGTCCCCTCACATAGAGGAATTGCACATTTATTATTATTTGCTGATGTTTTGAAGTTTTAACGCTGCACTATTATTTAATATTTTGATCAATAAAAAGACTGCTGTTCTGTGTGTGATGTCTCCGTCCTTCCATGCGCCAGTTGGCTCTGTATATCTGGATAGATGGTGGAGAGGTGGTGCCTCAAATTTCCGGCTTTTGGGAACCAAGTTGGAACACACCCTGGTGGAAGAGATGTCACAACAGCAGGATGTAATTGGCTACACATTTTGAAGCATGAACACCTTATTCCTTTCTCATACACACTGGCTTGAGAAAGGAGTATGCATGCTCTGAAAAGCTTCCTAACAATGTGAGTTGCCAATTTTGTGTTTTAATAAACAGTCCTTTTGCTACACTTAGTAGGCGTTTCTCTCTCTCCCCTGAGTGTTCCTGATCACCACCACATTAGACCAGTGCATTCAATAATAATGTTCCTGATGCCTGCCACACAAGGGCCAATGTTACCAGACCAGTTTAAGCCATCAACAGTGTTCCTGATCACTGCCACACCAGTCCCAGTGTCACCAGACTAGTGTAAACTAGCAACAATGTTCCTGATCACCTCCACATCAGTCCCAGTGTTACCAGACCAGTGTAAAACAGCAATAATGTTTTTGATCACTACCACACCAGTACAGTGTCATCAGACCAGTGTAAACCAGAAACAGTTTTCCTGATCACTACCACACCAGTTCCAGTGCCATTAAACCAGAGCAGCCAGCAACGGTGTTCCTGAATGAAGCCACATGGATTCCAGTTTCACCAAACCGGTGTAAGTCAGCAAACATATTCCTGTCTGCTACCATACCAGTCCCAGTGTCACAAGACCTGTGCAGCAAATGAGCCCCAGTGTCACCAGAGCAGTGTGATCCAGCAACAGTGTTCCTGACCACCACCACACCAATCCCAGGATCACCAGACCGGTATATGCCAGCAACAGTATTTCTGATCACCACTACACCAGTCCCTGCATAGTCAGACCAGTGCAGCCAGCAACAGTGTTTCTGATTGCTACCACACCAGCCCCAGTGTTACCGTAATTATTGCTCTTTGAAATTTCTATCAAAAATTATAGCTTACTAATGGCTTAACATTTACATCCAAGGCATTCATGGTGTGGATCATAACACCAAATAGGATCCCAGAAGTCTGTTTAGGGTTTCCAGATTTGTGTTAGCAAAATAATGGGGAGTCCTATGAATGGGATACTGAAGCGGACCAAAAATTTCAATCGCCAACATCAAAAGGGCTGGGTATGACATAGTTAGTGGACAAAGAGTCGAAAAGGCCTAAACATGCTTCAAAAAATTAGAGAAAAGGTGCAAAATATTTTGTCATAAACATATCTAGAGACACAATTATTTTGTCCTCTACCATGCACTAGATGCAATAAGCCAACATGTGTAAGTTAAAAACATTTTCCTAATACACATGCCTTTGTAGAAATCTTCATGGAAAGCTTTGAATGTATTAGTGTCTAATTGGCAGTGATGTATAGAAATTTGCATAAGAAAATATGTGTCTGTTCTTTTGTGTGAAGCATATTTCTGACTGATAAGTATCTATTCCTTCTTGGGTTTTTCAGGAAAAGGAACCATGTAAATATAATATTCTCACTGTAGGGGATTATTAAATAAAGCAGCATGGTAGATTTAATTAACAGCTTTCCTGGGATGTGCATAGGGGAGTGTTAGCTTGCTTTTATTCCTGCACATTTATGTGTTGCTATTTTTGAAGCGTGAATAGGGATTATGAGTAACACAGTAGCTGGAAGTTTACTTATGAGGCATACAGACAACACAAACATGGGCCATAAATTGTAAGCATAAAAGCAGAATAGATTGTTTTACAGAACGTAATTAAAGATCAAGTGTTTAATGCATTCGCCAGTCTCTTTACCAACACCCTCTCTACCCCTGAAAATAATGGTAAATTACTGCTCATTTTGTACTGACCTATCTGGTGATCTTATTGCTGTTTGAGTGATGTACACACACTGCATGGAATGGAAAGGTTACAGAGGCATGAAATTATTTCAGTACAGGCTACCAAGCATTGGGCGACATCTGCACACAATTCAAACAGCTTAGAGAATGGCAGATACCTATCACCACTTTAAAAAACATGTGATGGGAATAGTTATACCTGCCTGGATTGAGTGACATAAAAATACTAATATTAATATATGAGCTGGATTGGATTGTTGTAGCCTCTGTCCACATTGATTGCCTATATATGCTTCTGGATCTTCCTTTGCCTACTGGGTTCTTCTCCCATCTGACTAAAATTATTTGACAAGAAAATACCACAAAATGCAGATGATGCTGTGCTCAAGATTGAACATCAGCTTCTGCAATGATCGTTGAGGTTGGATTTAAACAGTGGTTGTGAACGTTTAAGGTAAAGGGGGCTTCCAATGTCTCCAAATGGCTGCATATAGCACTTATTATATGTTACAGAAACCTGTCACTGATAGAAGGCTTGCTAGAGGAAATGGTCGGAGATTGTTCTACAGGAGTGGTTGAAGTCATGCTATAGACAGTCAGAGACTAGAGGCATGTTGCAAGAAACCACTAAACTTTACTACAATTAAGGGCCCCTTTATAAATCACTGCTCACTCTAGTGACTGCTGGGGCCCAGTGGCCACACTTCGAACATCAAAGGGCCTCATGTGGCTCTCAGGTCGTAGATAGGACACAGGGGATTTAAGAGTAAATATTATGAGCTCAGTTTTTGAAAGCTTGAGCTTTAGGAAGTGATGTGACATCCATGTTGATATGTCTATTAGTAAAGTTGTTGTTGCATGAGGAGATGGAGGGGTGAGCAAAAGAGTAGTGAGATACATTTGGGTGTCAACAGCATAGAGTTGGTATTGGAATCTGTGGGAGGCTATCAGACCCAGGGAGGAGGTGAAGATAATGAATAGAAGGGGTCTGACAATCTAGCCTTCAGATCAGTGGTGTGCAGTACAGTTGGAATGGCTTATCCCTTTCCCCTCTTGCTCTGTTCTCCTCCCTGTATCCTCTCTGCAACATGGCTGACAGTGCTTGTACACTTCTCTCCTGCTCCTTCCTGCTCCTTCCTCGTCCTCCCTGGGAAGGGGTGGGATTTCTGCTTGGTAGGGAAGACAATATTTTTGTTTGAGTTAAGGGGAAATTCTCCTTTTCTTCAAGGAGGAGTATGGCCTGAATGCCAGTGCATGCCAGATGCTGGAAGGATCAGCAGGCATTTTACTGTACTTGCAGTATTTCCAGTAGAGAAACTAGTTTTGGTGACCCCGGTAACAACAATGGATTCCCTCATGTCAAAGGGGTTTCCTCTCATTTTCTGTTTTTGGCCATGGGACAGGACATCTATCCCAATGGGACAAAGGGCAAAAAAACAGGGCTTATAACCCTCCTTTACTATATCTAAACATTAAAATAAAGTTTCCCATTTAGTTCTACTTTAATGGCTTACTGCTTCTGCAAGTATTAACACCACTAAAAGCTCATTGAAAAAGTGTTTAAGGCTACATGGAGCATTGTTAAAGCAAAACGTTAATACATTAAAGCAAGTGTTTAGACTCAGTGGAGGAGCCTGCACAGCGGTATGACCCAACAGAGGGAGCTAAGGTGCAGGAATGCCAACATAGGAAATCTGAGCAGAGAGAGCTAAGGACAGTGTCTGTAGGATAAGGTAGCAAAGACCAGTTGCAGACCACTTGATACCTGACTGTCATCCAATTTGTAGCAACACTAGCACAGCTGTTGAGTTTTTGACAACTCATATCTTTTTCCAGGGGATGGATATTTGTTAATTGTGAGCATACCGAAAATGCGAAATCTGATCATAAAGCTGTAATTTTATACATAGGTAATAATCATATTGTCAACGTTTACATGAAATTGTGTTCAACTTCTTATAAATTCAATGACTGTTAATCTTATTAGCGCTAAAAGTTAATAGGAAAAAATGAAAAGGAATTTAAAAATCAATACTGTTCTTTATTGGATAAAAGATAGTTATACTCATACAAGTTTCTAACCAATGCCACAACTGATTATTTTGCTAAATACAGTAGCTTAAATAAAAGAAGACATTTTCTGCTAATAAATAAGATCTCTGCAGTTATCACTGGACTGGAAATTCATAGATGTTTGTTGTTTTGCTGGTGCACTTATTTAATAAAGGCCAAGGATTATTATTTTATTATCCTGCCTTAGATAATAGCTTTGCATTGGGATGCCCACATAAATTACCTGTCCATATTTTAATACCTGTTATTTCATGTGTTCTCCTGCACCATGTGTATGAAATATTCAGTATGCTCTTTGCACTACAAACACCCTCACTCTTATTCTCTTATTAGAGCTTCCTAGATGATTTGTAATGCAACCAACAGGTTATTTGCGCACTGTTAAAATACAGGAAAGTCTGTTGAGGATAGATGCGGTTATGATTTTGTCAGCTAGGTCATATGCAAAGCTTTAATTTAATATCCTTGCTCAATTTAAAGCATGCCATGGGATACAAGTAATTCTACCAAGTGGTTACCAGTATCTCACTACAAGCTGTGCTGAAAGATTGAAAACTATTTTATCATTTTGCTGAGAGCTGATATTGCATTTTCTGGTATGCTGTGAACAATGACATAGGGCATAAAGACAACATAGGCAAACTGTGCCTGGCGGGAACCAAAGGTCTTCAGCAGTGTGAAAATAATGCAGGAATGAGCAATCCAACTATGTAAAATTATGCTTAAGTTCCCAAAAGTTAGTCACTGAGCAAGACTCTTGGAATACCGAAGCATATTGGTGTGTAGAGTTTGAAAATAAGCCAATTAACAAAATGAACTTCTGTGAACAATGCAGAAGGAATGAAATTAATCACTCTGGTTCTCGGAGGAGTTTATAGCCCACCAGGCAGGGGAAGGAAAGACTCCAGTGGAGCAGAAACCTGCAGTCATTACTGCTGACTCAGGCAGTGGAGTATTCCCTGTTTGAAACTCTTGTGTTCCGATGCACATTTGAGCCATTGTAAAGCCTATCAAACCAAGAGTTTATGCCTTTCAACTAATTAAATTAAAACAAAGGTGCATTTCATTTGTTGTATACATCCAGGAATGCTTAGCTTGTTTTTAGTTGTACAAACATTACTTAATTGTTTAACATATGTCAATATATATCTATTGTGAAATATTAAATGATTGGTGCCCAAGGTTATTCGAAACAGTTATTTGGTATTATTTGTCAACTGTTAGATGGAGTTTCAAAATACAAATGTGGGTCATCTGAGAATTTTTTTTATTAATTGAATATCAAAGCCTGTAATATTCTGATTAAGAAATGTATTAGTATTATCTCTGTGTGACTGTCAATGGCAAATGCTCTGATCTTGCTTAGTATGCAAGGAAAAAGGGGGTATCCCCTGGAAGTCGCACATCCAAAATGTCCTAATGAGGTGATTAGAGTGGCAACCTCAACCTGGACTCCAGGCAGGCCACGCCCCCAGCACGTTTCACTCCGTCCCAGAGCTTAGCTATGGGCAACTTGCGTAGTATGCACTGTTCTTTAAACCTATTGTGTGATGCAGTAGTGGTCAATATAAATCATGTGGTGGGCTTCAAGTGTGGCCTTGACATCAACAAGTGGCCCTATATCATATTTTGTGTAGAATGTAATGATACAGAAAGCTGCCAGAGACTGCAGACATGGTACAAAGGTAAGATAGCAATAAATAAGCCAAATAATGTACCTACTAAAGTCAGTCTAAAGTCTCAATGTTGTTCTTTACTGATACATACAAATTGCAGCAGTTAACTTAAAGAAGTATGGCCAAAGCTCTTTTGACTATACTTCTCCTGTGGGCCACAGGAGCACACTTATTTCTGCACCTCTGTGATCCAGATTTAGCCTACAGTGGGCTAATGCCCGCTGTCAGCTGACATCACAGAGCCAGTCCAGGTTCTGCAGGGATCCTGACAGTAATGTTAGGATCCACCCAGGTTCTTTATTGGCATCTGTCTCAGGCTCTCAGCATGCTGAGAGCCTGAACTAGGTGCTCCCTCCCCCACCACAGTCTTGCACTCTGTGAGCACAGGAGAGGCACAGCAAACCTGGAGGGGCACAGAAAACCTTAGAACTGAGTAATCAGTGGACTTTGATTGTTCAGGTCTCAGTGTAGGTCCAGAGGGGGACAACTGCAGCTCAGATCAATGCTGCAGCAATCTAGGTGAGTATGTTGGTTGGTTTGTTTTTTTAATCCCACACTTCTCTTTTTAAAATCCCATCCCCCAAGAGTATTCACCATGAAACCAAACAAGTCCTTTAACCACTTCAGCCCCGGAGGATTTCCAGCTTTAGGACCGGAGCACTTTTTTCAATTTGGCACTGCACCACTTTAACTGGTAATTGCGCGGTCATGCATTGCAGTACCCAAACAAAATTTGCGTCCTTTTTTTCCCCACAAATAGAGCTTTCTTTTGGTGGTATTTGTTCACCGCTGTACTTTTTATTTTTTGCGATATAAACAAAAAAAGAACAAAAATTTAGAAAAAAATGATATTTTTATGTTATTACAAAAATACAATAAACTAAACTTTAGACATACATTTTTGCCAAAATGCATTCAGCTACATGTCTCGGGTAAAAAATAAATAAATTAGCGTATATTTATTGGTTTGCGCAAAAGTTATAGCGTCTACAAACTAGGGTACAGTTTCTGAAATTTCCACAGCTTTTATTTTATGACTGCCTCTCTCATTTCCTGAGGTGATAAAATGAAAGAACAGTACAACCCCCCCCCAAATGACCCCATTTTGGAAAGTAGACCCAAGGAATTTGCTGAGGGGCATGTTGAGCACAGTGAATACATTTTTTTTTGTCATAAGTGATTGAAAGATGACCAAAAAAATTACACAAAGTTGTTACTGAAATTATATATTGCTCACACATGCCATGGGTATATGTGGAATTACACCCCAAAATACATTCTGCTGCTTCTCCTGAGTATGAGGATACCCCATGGGTGAAACTTTTTGGGAGCCTATCGGCGTATGGGACCCCAAAAACCAATCACCACCTTCAGGATTTCTAAGGGCAAAAATGTATGCCTTCATCCCATACTACCTATCTCAGTTTTGGAGGCCATGAAATGCCCAGATAACACAACCCCCCCCCCCCCCAAATGACCCCATTTTGGAAAGTAGACACCCCAAGCTATTTGCTGAGAGGCATGTTGAGTCCATGGAATATTTCATATTTTGCCTCAAGTTTCGGGGAAATGACAATTTTTTTTTCACAAAGTTGTCACTAAATGATATGTTGCTTGAATATGCCATGGGTATATGTGAAATTACACCCCAAAATACATTCTGCTGCTTCTTCTGAATACAGGGATACCACATATGTGAGACTTTCTGGCAGTCTAGCCGTGTACGGGACCCCAAAAACCAACCACCAACTTCAGGCTTTCTAAGTGCGTAAAAAGGTGATTTTACTCCTCACTCCCTATCACAGTTTCATAGGCCATGGAATTCCCAGATAGCACAACCCCCCCCCCCCCCCCAAATTACCCCATTTTGGAAAGTAGACTCTCTAAGCTATTTGCTGAGAGGCATGTTGAGTATTTTGCAGATCTCACTTTTTGTCACACAGTTTTGAAATTTGAAAAAAGTTTGCCCAGGGCCCAGTCAACATTAAAGATGGCCCTGCATGTGTGAGCAATATATCATTTCAGTGACAACTTTGTGTAAAAAATAAATAAATAAAAATTGTCATTTCCCCGAAACATATGGCAAAATATAAAATATTCCATGGACTCAACATGCCTCTCAGCAGATAGCTTGGGGTGTCTACTTTCCAAAATGGGGTCATTTGGGGTTTTTTTTTTTTTTTTGCTATCTGGGCATTTCATGGCCTCCGATACCTGGGTAGGTAGTGAGGAGTGAAGGCATAAATTTTCGCCCTTAGAAATCCTGAAGGCCGTGATTGGTTTTCCGGGTCCTGTACACGGATAGACTCACAAAAAGTCTCACACATGGGGTATCCCCATACTCAGGAGAAGCAGCAGAATGTATTTTGGGGTGTAATTCCACACATACCCATGGCATGGGTGAGCAATATAATTTCAGTTACAACTTTGTGTAATTTTATTTTTGTCATTTTTCAATCACTTATGACAAACAAATAAAATATTCAATGGACTCAGCATGCCTCTCAGAAAATAGCTTGGGGTGTCTACTTTCCAAAATGGTGTCATTTGGGGGGTTTTGAACTGTCCTGGCATTTTATGCCCAACATCACCCACTCTTCTAACCACTTGAACCACCAAGTCTTTTCTGACACTTTTTGTTTACATGAAAAAATACTTTTTTTTGCTTTGAATTACTTTGAACCACAAACATTATATATTTTTTTAAAGCAGAGGCCATACAGATTTAAATAGTGGATGTTACAATTGTTTTTTCACAAAGTATTTGTGCAGCGATTTTTCAAACGCAATTTTTGGGGAAAAAAACACGTTTTTGAATTTTAATGCACAAAAACATACTATTTTGCCCAAATGTTTGGGGAAATATAAAAGTTGATCTCATGCCCAGTGCATAGACATCAAACATGACATGCTTTAAAAATGATGCACACACGCAAAGCGGCGACAAACTATACACATTGTTAAAAGCCTTTAAAAGCCTTTACAGGTTACCACTTTAGATCTGCAGAGGAGGTCTATTGCTAGAATTACTGCCCTCGATCTGACATTTGTGGTGATACCTCACATGCATGGTGAAATTGTTGTTTACATATGACACGAGACTGACGCTTGTGTCCACCTTTGCGTGCGTGAACGTGGGGGGCAGGGGTGCATTTTTTTTTTAATTATTCATTTTGCTTTTTATTTTATTTTTACACTGTCCCTTTCATCTTTTTTTTATCATTTTTATTTTTATCACAGGAATTTTAAATATAGGTAGTGTCGCATATTTTTTTTTTTTTAATTTGGGGGTCTACTAAACTCTAGATCTTTCCCCAGCCCTTAAAGCATCTGACCACACCAAAATCGTTGTGTTAAGATGCTTCCCCAATTTCCCAATGGCGCTGTTTATATCTGGCGAAACCAAAGTCACAAAATGCACCTAACCTCCGGTTTCTTATGTCATGGAGAGGATTGGAGCCATTCTAGTCTTCAATCAGCTCTATGGTAAGCTGGCAGAACCACCAGCTGCATTCTCACGTTCCCTGGTGGGACAGGAGAGCCTGAGAAGACCAGCAACATACTAATATGTTGCTGGTCCTTGTTGGGCATACATTGTAATGTTCTTTTTTGTCATGCAGCCTGTGGGTTAAATGAAAAAAAAGAATCAATCGGTGGGTATGCCCACCATTAGAAAACCTCCCTTCATCCTCCCACTTCTAATGATGGGCATAGCCACTTTTTCAAAAAAATATACCGGAGCATAGGGGCAATCGCCCCAATTTCCACCCACTGCCCCTATGCTCCGGTATATTTGCTCTTTTTTTAACTGTGGTGGTGAAATCACCTCCAACAGCGCTGGAGTCGCTGCTTTATATATGGTGGTAGCAAACGCTATTGCTGTCACCCTAAACAAATCAGCGCTGCAGTGGGCGTACCTGAAAATCAAGTAAAGATTAATAAGGTGGAGCAATAATATCAGGTGTCACACATGTATCCGCGTCGTCAGTAGACACGACATCTTTTTTGGGGGTATCGTTGGGTAGGGGTACCAGGGATGGCATGTGGAAAATGCCGTCCATGTAGCAGGCTCACTGCATTTGGATTGGGAACATGTGGTACAGAACCATCTGGATACAGAAGGGCTCTAATGACCTCTTCCTGGAATTGAAGGAGAGGTCCAGTTCATCCTGACGCTTTGTATAGCACATAAGCGCTCAGCAAAGCCAATTGGAATAAGTAAACAGACTCTTTTTTGTACCAGCGTCTGGACTTACGGGCAATTAAGTATGGCGCCAATAACTGGTTGTTGAAGTCCACCCCTCCCATATTTTGGTTATATTTGTGGACAGGGGTTTCTCCACAACACCAGTTGCCTTTCTAATTTGGACAGCCATGTCTGCATGAATGGAGGAAAGAATGAAAACATCCTAGCATCACCCGTGACACTTATACGGTGATCACAGGTGACAGGGGGCAATCAAGGGGTTAAAAACTTTATTGGGGGGTATTTACACCTACCTAGGCCTACTACTAACCTACCCTAACACTGATTTAGTGTCACAAGGGTCACAAGTACAGCGATCTGTAAAAATCAGATCACTGCACTATATGACACTGTGACAGGGGGTGACAGCACTGAAAGGGTTAACTGGGGGGGCGATCAGTGCGCGATCAAAGGGTTAAAAGTGTGCCTAACTGTACTGGTGTCAGTGTAGTGTTGATGCAACTCACGTTTCCGATGTCTCTCTCTCCTCTCTGCAACGGAAAAGAAAGCGGAAAAGAGAGGGGAGATGACATCACTTCCCCTGCCTGCGTTTATATTACACAAACAGGGGAAGGCATCCCATTTGCTGGACTGATCAACAGGAATTGAACGGTCCTGTAGCAAATGGGATTTCTGCGACTGCGCTGGGGGCGTGTGCACACCCCCTAGCTGTGCCCGCGATCGCCGCCTATTTACGGCAATTCACAGGACACGTCCACACTGCCACAGTAAATATACTGCGCGCAGTATGGAACTGGTTAAGTAGCATGCACACTTCTTTATAGAGGTACAGTGGTACTTTCACAAATTGGAGTACCTAGCTTACAGCATAAAAACTGTGTTATTTGAGGATAGTCCATTACACTGTGTTTTATGTTGTAAGGTAGTTACTCCAATTTATGAGAGTACCACTACCTCTATAAAGACATGCGAGTGCTACTTAAATGACTTGTTTTGTTCTTTATTTGCTTAAGTAAGCACCAACATAAAAACATTTAAGGTTCTTGGGGCACCACAGATTTAGTCTGGGTTCACACCTATGCAAATTCACATAGCAGGAGATTGTGACTATGGAGCCTGGTTAACACATCTCTCCAGCGGCTCCAGTGCAAATTTGCACACGGGTTCTGTGCGTCTTTTGGTCCATTTCAGGTCTGAATTCAGCCCAAAATTCAGGCTGAAATCTGACCTAAAAGGGTGAATGGAGGTACACTGGACCCTTGCTGTGAGCCGCATGAGGCAATAGTGTGAACCTAGGCTTAATGGGAATATGAAATCACTGTGAGTAAAAAATGATCCCCTGAATGGCACAACTCTAACACAAATTCTCTGACAGCCGCAGGTCTTTAAACAATGCTAAGAAACCAATCAGCATGATTCCCAATCATGTGATCATCTTGACAGTCAACCAAGGTGATAAAAGGTTGGAAAAGTTATTTTAACCACAAACCTCTCTAGCATGCAGATTTTACTGTGTCATTCTATGTGCACAGAGAAAGAAACACAGTGTTAGAATATATTATAGTTTGTAATAACTGCTATGTGTAAAATAGTCAAAAATGCGTTTATTCGCATTTTATCCATTTGTCACCAAATAAAATTATTATGCGTTGTTAAAAATGTTTTAAACTAATTATTTAGACAAACTAGATAAACTAGTCTAAGGGCCAGTTCACACTATAATGCAGTGCGGGAGAGCCACGTTCCTGCATTACATTCCAATCACAATGCCCTTCGGATCTGCTGTGAGGGTCAGGTCAAGTTAATGACACTCCAAACACAGGTCACAAACGCATTGCGCTTGCCTGCACCGGATCACTTGGTACAAAGTACCATGCGATGCAGTTGCAGCACATTCAAAAAGTAGTGCAGCATGTGTGATGCAGTGTGATTTCAGCCCATTTTATAAGGGTGGGTTGAAATCCCACCGCACAGAGCTGCATGTGAAGCGCACAGGAACTGCACAGCGTGAATGGGCCCTTAGAGTTATTATTAACCACTTCCCGACCGCCGTATGCAAAATGACGGCCAGGAAGTGGCTTAGTTATCCTGACTGGACGTCATATGACGTCCTCAGGATAACAAGCTGCCGCACGCCCGGGGGAGGCACGCATCGTGGCGATCGGTGGTGTGGGAGGTCAGTCTGACCCCCCGCAATACCGATCTCAGTAAAGCGCTTCGATCCGAAGCACTTTAACATGTGACCAGCCGTGACCAATCACGGCTGGTCACAGTGTAATACAGGAAAGCCGTTTATCGGCTTTCCTGTACTCAGGTCTGCAGACCTGATGAGGGGAGAGCCGATCGGCTGCATCCCTGACAGGGAGGGTTTGTGCTGATGATTTATCAGCACAGTCCTCCCTCGGATCACCACCCTAGACCACCAGGGAGCCTGCCCAGGGACCACCAAGGATGTGCCCACCCAGGACCACCAGGGAGCCGACCAGGGACCACCAGGGAGCCGATCTGGACCACCAGGGAGACCCCCTAGACCACCAGGTAAGTGACATACTGCCCAATGTGGATGGCACTCAGTGCCACCTTCAGATGCCACCCTAGACCACCAGGGAATGAGCCCCTATCAATGTATATGCCCACCAGTGCCCCTATCAGTGCCCACCAGTGCCCCTATCAATGCATACCAGTGCCACATATCAGTGCCCACCATTGCCACCTACCAGTGCCCACCTATCGGTGTCCATCAGTGCCACCTATCAGTGCCCAGTGCCGCCTATGAGTGCCAATCAGTGCTGTCTATTAGTGCCCATCAGTGCCGCTTAGCAGTGTCCGTCAGTGCTGCATATCAGTGCCCATCAGTGCTGTATATCAGTGCCACCTCTCAGTACCCATCAGTGCCGCCTAACAGTGCTCATCATCGCTGCATATAAGTGCCTCATCATAAGTGCCGCCTCATCAGTGCCAATCAGTACTGCCACATCAGTGCCCGTCAGTGTAGCCTCATCAGTGCCCGTCAGTGTAGCCTCATCAGTGCCCACCAGTGATGGAGAAAATTTACTTATTTACAAAGTTTTGTGACAAAAATAGAGAATTTTTTTTTTTTCTAAATTTTGGTCTTTTTTTATTTGTAGCGCAAAAAATAAAAACCGCAGGGGTGATCAAATACCACCAAAAGAAAACTCTATTTGTGGGAACAAAATGATAAAAAATCTGTTTGGGTGCAGCATTGCACGACCGCGCAATTGTCATTCAAAGCGCAACAGCACTGAAAACTGAAAATTGGTCTGGTAGTAAAGTGTTCTAAGTGCATAGTATTGAAGTGGTTAAAGGAGCTGTAAAGGCAGAAGGTTTTTTTTATCTTAATGCATTCTATGCATTAAGATAAAAAACCTTCTGTGTGTAGCAGCCTCCCCAGCACCCCCTAATTACGTACCTGAGCCCCTTATCCCTCCAACGATGTCCTCAAATGTCTAAGCCGTCTGGGACACTCCTTTTGATTGGCTGAGACACAGCAGCGGCTGTCAATCAAAGTCAGACAGCCATTCAGGGGAGGGGGGCGGGGCCAGGTCTGAATGGATACACGGAGCTCTGACTCAGCTTGGGTGCCCCCATAGAAAGCTGTGGACTGTGGGGGCACTTGATCAGAGGGAGAGGCTAAGAGAAGCAAAGAGGGACCAGATAAGAGGAGGATCTGGGCTGCTCTGTGCAAAAGCAACTGTGCAGAGGAGGCAAGTATAACATGTTTGTTATTTAAAAAAAGGCAAGACTTTACAATCACTTTAAAGTAACCGATACTGAGGCATCTAGAACTGGGCATCTAGGATTAATGACCATGGGTCATACAGGAATTAAGGGATCTAGTCATAATCCCATAATGGTGAGCACTTTCCTGCTTAGAGCTGCAGCATTTCTGAATTCTGTGGAAAATGTATATTGATTTTATGTAAAAAAAAGGAAGCCTTCAGTGAAAATTGTGATTATGGTTTAACCACTTGCCGACCGTCAATCGGCAATTGACGGCGGCAAAGTGGCGCTATAAGGCGAATCGCCGCCATATGACGGCGGCCGCCAGATCGCGCACAGTGAGCGCGCGCGCGCACCGCCGGAGTGAAGGAACGGAGGTCCGTGTAAGTAAACACGGACCTCCGCTCTGTGTGAGGGGGAAGGGCTGTGATCACAGCCTTCCTGTATGTGAAGGCTGTGACCACTTCCCTTCCCCAGCTAGGGCAGCCCCCCTACAGTTAGAACACGCCCAGGGAACATAGTTAACCCTTAGAGCGCCCCCTGCAGGTTAACCCCTTCACTGCCAATGGCATTTACACAGTAATCAGTGCATTTTTATAGCACTGATCGTTGTATAAATGCCAATGGTCCCAAAAAAGTGTCAAAATGTTCTGACATGTCCGCTGAAATATCGCAGAACCGCTAAAAATCGCAGATCGCCGCCATTATTAGTAAAAAATTAAAAAAAATAAAAACCCCAAAAATGAATTCTCATCATCCATAAACGCGACCACTTTTGCGCAAACCAATCAATAAACGCCGATTGCGATTTTTTTTATCGAAAATATGATGAAGAATATAAATCGGCCAAAAACGGTGAAAAAAAATGTTTTTTTATATTTTTTTTTGGATTTGTATTTTAGCAAAAAGTAAGAAATTTGTTTTTTTTTTGCAAAATTGTCGCTCTTCTTTTGTTTATAGCGGCGATCAGAAATGACGCAGCGGTGATCAAATACCACCAAAAGAAAGCTCTATTTGTGGGAAAAAAAGGACACAAATTTTGTTTGGGTACAACGTCGTACGACCGCACAATTTTCAGTTAAAGCGACGCAGCGCCGAATCGCAAAAAGGGCTCCGGTCCTAAAGCTGGAAATCCTTCCGGTCCTTAAGTGGTTAAAGTAGTGAGTGATCAATCCAAAACCTATTTGGCATTATTACTTCGGTAATGTAAAGACCTTAATACATGAGTGAAATGCGTATAGTGATTTATCTGCCAAAGGATTTGTAATTTTGGGCATTCATTCTTATGCCATGAACACCTTTGCCAGCCTCAAAGATCACTCTATTGCATCCCGGTATAGTATTATTTTTTTTTTATAGGTAAGCTTTACTGCTTCCCCCTAGGCCAGCTTATATTCACTGGACAAAGGTTATGATGCTGATGTACTCTTCAGTGAAGAGCCTGGATGTGCAGAGGTAACTTGGGAAGCTGAGCTGCTGAATAATGAAGACATATTGCTCAATTAGAACCGCTGTATGTACATAATTATAAATTCTTTGGCAGGTAAAATAATAAACATATATACATTTCAGATGTAGATTTTTCTGTGTGCTTAGTGTTTAGCTTATTTTAAATGTAATATATGGGGCATCTTGCTGCTTAACACAAAGGTGGAAATTCTGAAAAACACTGGAGCCATGCTTGTGTTCAGTCCCTGTTCAGCACCATGGACAGAAATGTTTGTTAGTAGGTTAAAGCGGATGTAAACCCTCCATATACGCAGTAAAGTGAATAGCCTCAGATGATACACAGGGATGAAACAAATCCTCCTACACATGTTTTACATGTATATCTGCTGTCTTCAGCTTTCTACACTGTGCAGATCGTGTTAGAATTCTTTCTTCTTGTTCCAGCGCTGGGTGTGGAGTCTGGGCATACACTGTGTGAGAGCTGATTGGAGGAAAGCACCCCCCTTCCACATAGGCAGAGGAAGGAAGAAACATGCAGAGCTTTGCTGTGAATAGACCAGCTCTCTGCTAATTTATCTCTAAGCACCCACTCAGACACAAATTTCCAGCTGCTTTTATCTCCTGTGTCGGAGAGCTTGTCAGAAGTTATCATGCTGATAACAGAAGAATGGAGCAGCAGCAAGACACAGAACTTCAGGCTTTGGAGAGAGATAAGTAAACACTAAAGATAGAATGTGGTTTGCATCCACTTTAAGCAAAAACATAAACTATATTGTAACTATATTGTAAGGAACATTACCTCACTGTATATTTCAGAGTGCAGTTTTTGAGTTAAAGGATAAGTTCACCTTTGGGAACATGTTACATGTTTCACTCATTTTGGGGGGGCATGTAACATGTTACTACTTGCACTGGCTCCTCGATTCTAGATTCTAGGGATCTTCTCCCCCTACCCGCTGTCACTATTTGAAAATGGCTGTGTCATTCATTCACAGGGTCCTGTGAATCAGTGAATTGCAAGTACCGATATTCTTTGCAGCTGTCAGCTTCTAGTTCTCAGTGAACTACCAGGATAGTTCCTTGATTCTTCCTCTCTTTGTGAAGCTGCCTGCCCGTAAGATGTATCAGCGGATATCTTACACTGACAGTCTGTAGAAGTCCATCATGACATCACCAATCTGCTGATTTCAAGTGAAATGCTTTGCATGCTCTCACAAAAAAATAGTAAATGCACATTTTTTACCTGCAAAAACATTTAACTTATCCTTTAACTATTGTTTCTAATATATAGGGGTTGATTTACCAAAGGCAAATGGACTGTTCACTTTTCAAGGGAATTTTCTCTTATCTTTGTGAAAGACGTGAAGCTATGCTGACCATCATCAAATCATGTGCAAGCAAAATGCATGTGATTTGATATTCTTTGCAAATTGTATTTACAGGACATTCACTACATCTGGGGAAATGTAAATACTTTATTTGCCTTCCGTAAATAAACCCGTAATGTTGAAGCCATGCTAACAGCTTTACATTTTGTTAGCAGTATGAGTGGTTTAGCACTCAAAAGTTACAAGTCTAGGAAGTCAGCATTTAGTCTAGAATTGAGGTATATTTAAAGTAAAAAAAAAAAAATGTTGTTTTAGGTGAAGCAGGTGTTACATCCTCTGTAAGGTTATTTTTTTCAGCCCATGTCCTGCTGTGGAGATTTCACTTCCTTGAAGATACAACAGGACATGGGAGGTAATTTCTCTATTTCTCTAATGTTAAAGTGGTTGTAAAGGCACAAGGTTTTTTTACCTTTGTGCATTCTATGCATGAAGGTAAAAAACCTTCTGTGTGCAGCAGCTCCCCTAATACTTACTTGAGCCCCATCTCAATCAAGTGATGTCCATGAGAATTTTGCCTCTCTGGGGAGTTGCACTCCTGATTGGCTTTTGGTAGCAGTGGGAGCCAATAGCTGTCAATCACAGCCAGTGAGCCAATCAGGAGACAGAGGGGACGGGGCTGAGCCACAGCTCCATGTGAGAATGGACTTCAAGCTGCTTACTGTGGGGGCACCTGGCAGGGAGGAGGGGCCAGGAGTGCCGGCATAGACCCGAGAAGAGGAGGATCTGAGCTGCTCTGTGCAAAACCATTGCACAGAGCAGGTAAGTATAACATGTTTGTTATTTACAAAAGAAATCTCATCTTAGTGAGTGGTCATAGGAACATGTACCCAAATTGGAGGATATACCCTCAGTTCTTCTCTAAAATGTTGTGTTTTTCCATCACTTTTTACCTTGGTGGCAATGGTTAAAACATGCCTTTACATACACTTTAGTCTGTTCATTCTAGGTAGACATTGGAAGGAAAATACTTGCTGTCCATGAATGAAACATGGATGAAACAGCGCAAACCTCTGTGCTCCGATTACTTTGTAAGAGGGAGATACAAGGCAAGAAGCAGTAGGTGAAAATGGAGCTGGTTGACAGAACTGCTGTCACCAAACAGTTAAAGTGGAACTAAACCCATTAATATTTCTGTTTCCTAAAACCGTTGCATTCAAGGCATGCTATGAATGACACCTGTCAGAGGTGCTTGTTTTATAATCAAACTTTCAAGCCATCAAATGGCTGGTGTCATAGCTGATCACGTTGAGAATCATGGTAGCTGCAAATCATACTTAGTCTAAGGCAGATTCATTGGCTTTACAAGATATTAGGGTTTAGTTCCATTTTAAATTCAAAGCATGCATCTGGTGAAAACTGTCAGTTGCTAGTGTGCTTATGTCAGCTCTCAAATGGCTGATGTCATAGCTGCTTACATGTGCAGGGCAACTGCAAATCTAAACCGAGGTTAAGATGGCCCCTTCCTGGTTTGTAAGAATAGGAGTATTTAGTTATGCTTTAAAGTAACAAAACTGAGTAGAGGGACACATTAAAAGTCAAAAACCAAGTCCTGCCGCACAACAGTTTTGTAAGAGTTAGAGAAAAGAACCCCTATCATTGTTTATTTAGTCTACAAAATGAAAGGGAATGAGAGGTCTGTAATGCCACTCCATTTTTAGAAATTGATTGAATGTTGTTGTTAACAAAACAATAAACCAAACAGAACAATACACTTGCAGAGGGGCTGCCTTACACTGCAAGGGTTATATGTTCCTTTATGCATAAGGTACCAGAAAAAAGGACTTCCACTTACCTAATCAATCACTCTCCTAGCAGCAGGTACTCAACTCTTCTCCCTGATGCTCTGGCTTGTCGCTCAGAGATATTGGCCCTGCATTGTCCTTGATATAATCAGAGTGGCTGTAATAGTCAGAGCGCCTTGGAGAATAGGTTGTGGGGCAGCATGGGGGGGTCTGCAGGAGCAAGAAAAGGTAAGTAAAATTCCTGTTTACTGGTATCCTATGCATAAACAGGCATTTAACTCTTGTAATGCAGAGGGATATCACATTGCAGGGGTATTGTTTTTGTTTTACCCAGAGTTCAGCACGTCTGTTGAAAGTTGAAGCATTTGGGGTACTCAAAACTACTCCAGTTACGAAAAAAAATCATAGTTATGGGGATACAACCGCTTTAAAAGGCATTATTCATCATCCTTTAGGCCCCTTTCACACTTGTGCGACCCGATTTTACTGCAATGTTTTGCCGCGATTTGGGATCAGTACAACTGTGGTCTGACTTTGTTGCAACTTTGGCTCAATAAAAACATATGACAAAGTCATACAGAAGTAGTACAGAAGTCGCATCTTTATTATTCAGGTGCGATTTGCATGAGACTTTGAGGGTTTAACATTGAAGTCTATGGACCTCAAGTTGCATCAAAGTTGGACCAAAGTAATGCAGGGACTGCTTTGAAGTCGGCACAACTTGAAAGTCGTACAGATATGAATGGTACTCATTGGAAATAATGGGGAACGACTTGTCATGTGACTTTGCAGTCCCAAATCGCAGGGCAACTCGCACAAGTGTAAAAGGGGTCTTAAAAACAGAACTAAAAATATATACACATTGGATATAATAATCTCAACACCTACAGGACAACAATTGAATTTCTTATATTGTAGCTGCTCACAAGTCAGGAAAGGGCTACGAGGCCATTTCTAAATGTTTTCAAGTTCCAGTGGCTACAGTGCAAAGTATTATTAAAAAATACAAGATGTTCCGCACTGTGGAAAATCTCAGAGGATGTGGTCGGAAGCCAAAAGTGACACCTGTGCTGGCCTGGAGGATAGTTAGAGGGGTAAAAAAAAAAAAAAGAATCCAAGAATCACCACCAAGGCCATCCTGGTGAATCTGGGCTCTGCTGGTGGCAATGTCTCAAGGCAGACAATCCAACGGACACTGCACACTGTTGGGTTCCACGGATGCAGACCAAGGAGGATGCCACTTCTCCAGATAAGACACACAAAAGCTCGCTTGGCCTTTGCAAAAGCTCATCTGGACAAAGAAGAAGACTTATGGTCTTCTGTGTTATGGTCAGATGAAACAAAAATTGAATTGTTTGGTCACAATGATGTTTCCTTCATTTGGCATAAAAAAGGAGGAGCCTTCAACCCAAAGAACACCATCCCCACTGTCAAACATGGTGGTGGGAACCTAATGCTTTGGGGGTGTTTTTCAGCCAATGGATCAGGGAACCAAATCACAGTAAACGGTACCATGAAAAAAGAGCAATACATGAGGATTCTCAACAACAACATCAGGCAGTCTGCAGAGAAACTTGGCCTTGGGCACCAGTGGACATTTCAGCATGACAATGACCCAAAACACACAGCAAAAGTGGTGAAGAAATGGTTAGCAGACAACAACATTAACGTTTTGGAGTGGCCCGGCCAGAGTCCAGACTTGAATACAATTGAGAATCTGTGGAGGGAGCTAAAGATCAGGGTGATGGCAAGAAGACCCTCCAACCTGAAAGATTTGGAGCTCATTGCTAAAGATGAATGGGCAAAAATACCTGTGGGGACATGCAAAAAGCTGGTCTGCAATTATAGGAAGCAATTGATTGCTGTAATAGCCAATAAAGGCTTTTCTATTGATTATTGAGAAGGGTATGAATAATTTTGGACTGGACACTTTTTGCTCAAATGTAAATAAAAGCTGAGAAATGTTTATTTCCACAATAATGCCTCTTGTACATCGTCTTATTATCTTTTGGGAGACACCTAAGTAATCA
>BLSH010329215.1:144875-163411 GCA_018402905.1 Glandirana rugosa
CTTTACGTAACTCTCAGAAGTTTCGGAGTGATGAAATCCACCTAATGAACATTTGTGATATACTAAATTTCACTAAGATTTCTAAAAAAGTATTGTTTGTACAATATGAATGGCCGAGCCCAGGGGGTGACCGCGAGGAACGAGGACGGGGACGACTCACGGGGTTATCGTTAGACGAACGATACCCTCGTGAACACGTACGAGCGGTTACCGAGGACGACGACAGAGACTTGGTTACTCCTCCCACTCTCGGTCTTTTCGTCGACGAGATCACGTGTAGAGACCCAGTTCTAGTCCGAGTCCATTCATAACCTCCCCTGACACTCGACGTATGACTTCCAAAAAAATGGAAGTACGTATCTTTTGGTATATATATAGATATAGATATATATACATATATATATATATATATATATATATATATATATATATATAATTCAAAAGGCTGAAGGTTTTCTATGCATGAAGGTAAAAAAACCTTCAGTATGCAGCTCACAGTCCCCTCCAATACTTACCTGAGCCTGATCTTGACCCAGAGATGTGCACTAGAGCAGCTGCTTTTCTGGCTCTCACCCTCCTCATTGGTTCAGAGACAGCAGCAGGAGCCATTGGCGAGCATGCACAAGTGCTCCCATAGCAAGCAGATTGCTATTGGGGCACTCAGCAGGGGCAGGAGCAAGGAGCGCCAGTGGGGGACCCGAGCCGGTAAGTATAACATGTTTGTTATGAAAAAATCTTTAGAATCACTTTAAATCATATAGTGTTTACAAGTAATCCACCTAAAGTAGTGAGGCTTTGAAGACTCTCAATGCATTTCTACACAAAATACACTTCTTAAATAGAAGGTGAAGATCTATAATTTTACAAAAGCAAAAAAAAATGGAACTTTGTACATAACATACATTGGCATTACAACCTTTTATATCCTGCTTACAAATGCAATGTTACTGTATGTAGTCCATTAGTCCAACAACAAATTGCATAAAAAAAAGTAAATTCACCAGTGAGTGCACCTAGCTATAAGGCTAGGTTCTGCACACCACCCTTCAAAACCACACATTTTACTATGGCTGAAGTTTCCCAACCTTAGGGCTAGACTCTGCCCCCAGAGCTAAGCCCCACTCATTACCCATTCCCCACTTTCGTAATGTATATGTACAGCTCATTGGACATTAAGGCCATTCTAATTTGACAAAGAACAGGGTTAATTGGCTATTACCTTTAAAATTAGAGAGATTAAATGTTTAAGGAAAGACACAAGGATTCCAGGAATGCACAAATACAACTTTTCTGGCAGTTAGCAGGCTATTTGTAATTCCCGTTCTTAGGCAGGACTTTTACTTTTAAACATTTAAAATTAGTGATTGCTTCATTTTAGGGTAATATACACACTATCATGGTTGCTTTTATGATGCATCTATTTGTCATTATATATTTTATAAGTGTGTGTAAAAACTAGAAGGTACCAGTATATTATTAATGAATTGTACTGTACACCCTGAGGTGTCCTGACTTTATTTTTCCGTGTATAGTGATCATATCTAATAGAAATCTATCAAACATATTGTAATGGCATCAAAACACATGTCAGTGAGTTGGAACAATACAATGCAGGAAATTAAACTGTATTTTTGGAACCAAACTGTGGTCTGTAAGTAGCATAACAAAACCACAACACAACAATAAATGCAATAATTTTAATGGTTTTCATACATTCCAGAACTTGTAAGTGTATATATCTCAGGAATTTCTGGACACATATAAGAGGCTATACATGCTAAAAGTCCTGAAACTGTTTTTTATTTTGATTTTTTTTTTTTGTAAAATTGCAAAAAAACAATAACTATCATAAATATGGATAAAAATATTTTAAAACTTTTTTTTAATTGTTTTAGTGATTTATGCTTAGAAATGCAGATATAGTCACATCTGGGAAAGTGTCTAATTTATGTTTAGTATTACCTTGAGTAAAATGAGTGAGCTGCCTAATTTTTTTTTCTGTATTGCAAGTAATATTTCTAAGATTACATTGCAGCATAATGGCTATGGGAGACTTGGCAAGCTGTTGCAGAGTCCTCAAGTAGTACTGTATAATTAACAATATTAAACTTCTTTAACCAGTGTCACTTCAGCTCTTGCATGCCTTGTGACAATTAACACGGACTCAGAGGACCAAGTACTGCAATTATAATACTTTAACATAAAGTTAAGTTTAAGGACATCTGTCCTTGGATGTCAAGTGAAAGGTGTGTGTAGTAAATTCATGGGTGGAAAAGCTTTACAGCTCATTATCTTTGTTCAGATTATTCTGATGCTAGAAAAGAGGCTCTGTAATTAAAGTCAACCAAGGATAAAACACGTTCTTAAGATGTCTCTAAAGATGGCAGCTTGTGCAGTGAATCAATAGGCATATTTAAACCGAATCATTTTTTACTGATCAATTGTACAGCTCAAGCCCTGTTGCCATTAGGTTGGTATTATTCTAATTAATGCTTAAGGCACTGCAGGGTATAGGAGATATTTTTCATTAGAAATAAACAGAGACTTGTGAGCTGCTATCATTGCAGTGCTGAATGGTTATAGATTTTATGTGTCTAGCATCAGTGCCATGTTTATGGATGATGTTAGTGATGACTTCTCAGAGTAGCATGAAAAGTGGTGCCTAATGTATGTTATTAGATACTGATTACACTCAGCTCTTGCTTCTGGGTTTCTCACAAATGCTAATTATATAGAAAACGTGGGTGGCCTTTAAATAACTAAATCATATAATAAAGCCCTAATGCTGACTTTCTCATACAGAAAAACCTAATTACTGTGTGAAGGAAGGTATGATAAAATCCACAAGATCTGCATAATAAACTAAATCAAGATGGAAATGCCTTTTTTTCTTTTTTTGTCTAATAATTATCTTAATTATCGTAAAGTGATTTTAAAGTGATACTAAAGTCTTGTTTTTTTTTTGTTATTTTTATAAAAATAACAAACATGTTATACTTACCTGCTCTGTGCAGTTGGTTTTGCACAAAGCAGCCTCCCCTTCTTGGGTTTCTCTTTGGCTCTCCTGGCCCCTCCCACCTGTTGAGTGTCCCCACGGTAAGCAGCTTTCTATGGGGGCACTCAAGCCGCAGCTCCCTGTGTCCATTCAGACATGGAGCTATGGCCTGGACAGGTCCCCTCTCTCTCCTCATTGGCTCACTGACTTTTATTGACAGCAGCAAGAGCCAATGGCTGTCTCAGCCAATGAGGAGGGAGAGTGACGGGCAGCCGAGACTCTCCTGCAATATCGCTGGATAGAGATGGGCTTAATACATAGGATGCATTAAGAAAAATGAACCTTCTACATTTATTACCACTTTAAACCATTTTATTTTTTTAAATAACAACATGTCATACTTAGCTGCACTGAACAATGGTTTTGCACAAAGCAGCCCTGATCCTCCTCTTCTCAGGTCTCCTACTGGTGTTCCTGGATCCTCCCTGCTGCCAGTGCCTCATAGTAAGCTGCCTGCTGTGGGGGCACTCCTCCAGGCTCACTCCAAAGCCACTCTCTGTGTGTAAATTGACATGCTTGGCCCTGCCCCCTGCTCTTTCCTCACTGGCTGTAATTGACAGCAGCAGGAGCCAATGGCTCCCACTGCTGCCTCTGAGTCTATGAGGAGGGAGAGAGAGCAGAGAAATTTGCTACTCTTGTGTGCAGTACTGGATTGAGATTGGGCTCAATTAAGTGTCAGAGTGGGCTATGGAGAGAGCAGAACACACAAGGTGTGTTACCATAATGCAGATAATGCATTAAGATAAAAAAAACCTTCTAGCTTTACAACCATTTTAAATTGGTTATATAGTTTCAACACCAGCAATATACAAATGTACGCATGTACTGGGATAACTCAAATCAATCCACATAAACTGTAAAATAAATGGGCAAACTAGATGTATGAGGCAGCCTTTGTTTCTCTCTTTCTCTTTGCTTTTCTGCCCATCTGTCTCTCTTATTCTTTATGACAGTCTATAGCAGGGGTGTCAAACTGGCCGCCCTCCAGCTCTTGCAGAACTACAAGTCCCATCATGCCTCTGCCTGTGGTAGTCATGCATGTAACTGTCAGTCTTGCAATATCTCATGTGACTTATAGTTCCACAACTGGAGGGCCGCCAGTTTGACACCTGTGGTCTACAGTATCTGTCAACATGTCTTTATTGCAGTCTTTTATACATATTGTAAAAAGTCATCATAAAAATCTGGGCATTGAATTCATTCATTCATGGAATAAAAACTAAAAAAATCAAAACAAAAAAAAAATAATGACAGGTAGGACAGAAGAGACCTTATTGGATCAGCATGTGCATCTTAGTATATGTTTACGGCACCACTCTGTGATGTGATGATTTGACTCCCATGCACTTTGCATGGGACTGATATCATTGTGGCCTGACCAACCAAGCAGCCAAAGAGTTGGAACCCAGAAGGAAGATAGGGAGAAGAGAGAGGGAGGATATATAAATAAATTAGGTTTAATTTCACTTAATTTCGGGTTACAAACAAGATAGGGTCTGTAGGTTTGTTCTTAAGTTGAATTTGTATGTAAGTCGGAACAGGTACATTTTTTACGTGTAGCTTCAGCCAAAAAAAAAATATTTTTAAGCTTTTTGGATAGCACAGGGAAGGGTTAACACCCCTGTAATTTTTGTTTTGCTGTCTATGTTTCTGTTCAGAAGATTTCACCTCACTTCCTGTCCCAATGATAATGGAATGGAAATGGATTTTGAAAATTTTGGGCTGTTGTGGAAACAAACCTTGGTGATGAAGCATCAGTGGAGACTCCTATTTCCCATAATAACTCTTACAGGAGTGAATTTCCCTTTCTAGGGGTAGATTTCCACTCACTTCCTGTTGTCTACCTCAGTTTGTAAGTTGGAGTCGTTCGTAAGTTGGATGTTTGTAACTAGGGAACCGCCTGTATGTTAAAGGTACAATCCAGCCAGAGCTGAAAATTAAGAATGTATAAGAGACATTAATATATTGTATTGCAAGCGACCTGTTTGGTCAATTAAGCTGACTAGCTCTGGTGAGGCTGTTCTCATATAGCACAGCACCGCAACAGAGGGTCTTGAAAAAAAGCAAAACAAGTAAGAAGCAGTATGAGCGCCTCACCAGTGGCTATGAAGTCCAGAAAGGATTCTCATTAATTCACATTAAGCCAAGTGTGCTCATTGAAAAATTCCCCTCTATTCCTGTTCTGGTGACAACCTAAAATTTGGGAGTTTTTTTCACTTTCCCTCTTGTTGATAACGGAAAACAAGACAAATAGAGAGGGTGAATGTTAATGTTGGGGGCACAGACAGCACCAAAAACTTGACAGGTGTTATAATGTCTCCTCACTGTATCCACACCTAAAACATAGGTTTTGCATTTTGTTATACTGTGACAGATGTTATTGCTTATCTCCCAATGGAAATGTTAGCTGTCTGAATTCTTCTGTCTTCATACTTTTCAGTCACAGAGAATAGAATAAGCATGCAGCAAGTAAACTCAGAATGAAACCTTAACTCCTTATCTGCATATGTGTTCCAGGTCAATGATTCATAATGCATTGGGGCCATTAGATTGCCATGATAGCCATATAATTTGTTTTTGGAAGTCGTTTCTCTCAGTACAAAAATCCTATTTTAATACAGACATTTGTCTACTCCACCAGTCCACCCTTTCTTCTTTTGTCAGTAATCTAGTGATCTTGAAACACACGGGCTTGTGATGCTGGAACACCCAATATGTAGCTTTTTGCACAGAATAATCCTGGTGTAACAAAGTGTCAGTACTAAGAAGTTTCTAACAGCACCAGTCAGATGCAAACATGTCTTAATAGTCAATAGAATGTGATTGGAAATGCAAAAAACAGAACAAGAGACAAAAGGTGTTCCATAGCATGACCTGTAGTATTTATTGTGTGCTATAAGTGCATTGGATGAGGTGAAGAGGCTGGGCAAGGCCATAAAACTCATCCAATCACATAATGCTTTGCATTTATTCTGAAAATTCAAAGCATTTTCTGAATAGTGCCCATGCCAAGTGTCCGACTTGTGCCCAGAATGGAGAAGGGCAGCCACTTATTGCAGGACTCAGAAGCAAGTGGAGATCACTGGGTATCAGTGTCTTCCAGCTTCTAGGGGCATCGTCCAGGTATGGAAAATACTGTACATATTTATACATTACCAACCCCTGGAATTCTTCTTTGAGGTATATTGAATGTACATTCTGTCTTATGCACATTTTTTAATAAGGTACTATTTACACTAGTAATTAAAGTAGAATAATCGAGAGGGCTTGTTATGTTATCTAATAAACATATTTTTGCATACGTTTTTTAGTACAGCATGCTACTCAGTGTGCATGTCATTTTCTTTGTCATTACAGACGTAGACGCATAGATTTCTGATACCAGGCAGTGTACTCATACCCTGATTATAAATGAAACTCCATAGCTATGATAACATGATGAATTTCAACAATATTCCAAAACATATGTTTTATGATTAGAGGTACGTGCAGGCAGACTTAAGTAGACAGCAAAAATTAAGTGTTCAGCCAAGCAGAAAATCAAGATATAAGCTAGTGTAGCTACATCTAAACTATGAAAAAAATCTTTAAGGCATTTACCAGGGAAGTTTTTTTTGGGAATTAAATTGAGCTAACTGAAATATTATGCAAATAGTTACTTTGCAGCTGAGAAAAGATGTTTGAGGAAACATACAGCGAATAAACACATTTTATTCCAAAAAATGAGTAATTTGTGCTGCTTTTCCGCTGAGAAAGGCCTCCTTTTTTATTGCGAGTAGGACGAGATGTAAATTTGTTCTAAAATATGCAAATTTACATAAATATGTGCTTATCCTTTATGAAAATCTAACCAGGCTTCTCTAATCAAGTAATCATTCTACATAATTTATTTATAAACTCTCTGTAAGTTCCACACAGCAGAGTAGGATTGAGTAGTTGGAGGTCATCTTTCTACAGTACTTAGTAATGTTTTAAGAAAACTGACATAGCTAATCTGTTTATTTTTCTCTGTTCATTTTTGCATTGCTTGCAAACTATACAATTTGAATTAAAAACATGGTCAAAATCATATCTTTGGTTTATTCAGTAGCTCTGTTACAGAGATTAAAAGGGGTTAGGAAGCCTCCAAGCAGACAATCGCTAAAGCTTGGAGGACAGCCTGTCCATCTCTACTTGAAATGAAACAAAGGGTAACCCAAGCTATGATTCAAAGCAAGATAGAGGCTACCTTATTAGATCATATTTCCAAACACCTAAAAATTTGGCAACCTTGGATGGACAACTTTTTACCCCCAAACTGACGAATCATTATAGGAACGTGGAACTCACAGGCCAATATCTACCAGGAAGTCTGGGGAAGACTTTTTGGATAAATTTTAAATGTTTGTTCCTAACCTGAATGTTTTTATTTGTTTAATAGTTTATACTACTTGGAAAATCTCAGGACTAATACCATGATAACAGTGTATGTTTATATTTATTTATCTATTTATTTTATATCTTGTATAACATGTAACTTTATCTCAACTGATAAACCCTATTCACTGATAATTGCTGATATTCCGCTTAGTGTATACAAAAGGAAACTAAGATTCTGCATCTCTGATTCAGCTGGGATGCAATAAGGAATGATAACCTTTTGGTACCAGGTTTAGTGTGTGTGTGTGTGTGTATATATATATACATATATATATATATATATATATATATATATATATAGCCCACTAGTGGATTAGTAGATCAGGATATAGTCTGGCAAATTTGACTTGTTAAGGACCAACTCTATTTTGTGTAAGGATTAAAATTACATACCAGAGCATACAGTATATATGGCAAGTAAACCCCTTATTAAAAGGATTTCTATAATTTTACAGGTGGAAACCCGCACCCCCTAGTGTAAACAAAATAAAGTGAGAGTATCAGCAGCACGCAAAACAAACTGATCGATTTGTGACAAAGATGGAAAATATAAAAATGCAGCGCTAGTGAGAAATCATATATCAAGTGACATAGTGATACTGATATTTATGTCAAACAAACTCTGACTATTAATAGTTCTTAACATATGTGAGTCCAAGTAAATAATCAATCTTAAGTGGATAGAATATCATGACTCTGAGTCCAAGTGAATAGTCAATAATAAGTGAATATAAATGAATCGTGAATATCCAACAAAACTTAGTGATAAAACATGGATCCAATCTGAAATTCCGATTACAAAATCTTTGGAATAGCCTGCTTACCAGATACTGGTAAGAAACCAGGAAGAAATCCGTGAACACAATTCGGTTCAGAGGGTGATCTCAGTATCCACAATGGAGGCTCCCCAGTATTCAGAGTATCTCTGCAGAGTGCTGGAATGGTCTTGGGATTACCCTTGGTTCATGTGCTGAACGACTCAGTAGATAAAAAGAAAAGGGAAAACCCCCATAGTGTAATACCGTTTAAACACTTTTATTTAAAAAAGCTTAAAAGCACTTACAAAAGGTAGCAGCAAATGAGCTCATCTAATAGCAATATCTCCAGTGACATGAGGGGAACCAAAACCCAACGCGTTTAGACTAAAAAGTAATCTTCTGGGGTGTTCACCCCCTGTCACTGCTCCTATATATAGAAAAGTAAATCCCCACATTAGACCCCCAGCAGGGGGGTAGAAACGGAAGTCATCCTGGCTCTGACAAAATGCGTTCCACGCCTCGTTTTCATTCCCTTTATTATTAGGGGAGGTGGGAGAGTGTGTACCAAGCCTCGTTTTTGGCTGAGATGGATTCACCACTTATAATTGCAATAGCACCAATTAAATTAGAATGTCATTGTAATCGTCATCTCCCATGTATGTAAAAAAGGAAAGAAAAGGTATTAAGGCTTAGTGGCGGACGACTCCCGTCTGTAATTCGGATCCGGATGTGGCGCGTACGAGAGTCATGTGACCATCAAGGTCATCCCGGAAGTTACGCCGGCTTCATGATGTACATCCGGCGCTTAGCCGGAAAAATGGCAAGGGCTGTCATCAATGGATGTAGCGAGCCCGACTCCACCAAAAACATTCGCTCGGGGGAGTAAAGCCGTGACACTAGGACATCATTGCAATCCTCACAGGGCCACTCAATGAAAGAAAGTTAGAATACTAAAAAAAATTATAAATAAAAAATATGTATGAAATAAAAAATGTGTCATTGATTCCTCAGAATATATGAACTTCTTGTACATAAGTGTGTAACTCATAGGATTAATTGTATGTATGGTGAAAACTATGAAAAGGCTTGGGACAATTAGTACAGCCCAACCAGAAAAAAGGCAATAGAGAAAACAGAAACTTAAAAAGTCCCAATAAAAATTGGAGTCCGAAAACTTGGTTCTGGTGGATATATAATAAAATTAATATATATAAATATGAATGAGAGGGAAAATGTGAATTGAGTATAAAAATAATATGAGTAACTATAATGGATGTACATAAAAATACAGGTACATAGAATATTAATAAGATTATAGAGAATATAGTACTATAAACTCTAGTATCAGCAAAATCATACACAAAGTTGAAAAATTAAATATTAAAGAGGAAAATGGATCTATGACTAGATAAAAAATGTGAAAAGTTACTAAAATAAAATGATGTAATATATTAGCTTGTTATATAGATAATCTAATAAAAGATATTAAAAGGATGGGTCTCACATAGATGATGTACATTTAGTAACGCCAGATTGTTGGCCGGATTGACCGCCATTGTACATGGTGTAAATGTTTAGAACCCATCCACTCCACCCCAACTAGATAAAATGTGAAACAGAATTTCAAACATCAATCAAGAAAAAAAACAACAGACTGGATAATGGAATGGGGGTGCATTATAAAAATCAGGATTTGTTAATAAAGGCATTGATATCCCAATCTATAGTCATGCCATATGGATGGTAACATTTCAATTAATAAATCCAAGAAGTCTCTTTTTGGGATACCCCTCTCTTAATCCATCCCCCCTGCCAAGGTGGAAGATACATGTCAATAATCTGGAAGGTAGTACCCCGTGGGTCCCTATTATGATGTTTCAAGTAATGCTTAGGGACACTGTGATTACTTTACCCTTTGATGATATTAGTAATATGCTCATTGGCCCTCACATTGAAGGCCCTAGTTGTTCTCCCAACGTATTGTTTATTGCATGGACAAGTGATTAGGTAAACCACATTCTTAGTTCCACAGGTACTAAAGTGCTTGACTGTGTAAGATCGCCCCATAGTTGTAGATCTAAAGTCTACGATCCTTCGGGAAGGGAAGGCATTAAGACTACATACCCTACACTTTTGGCATTTATAATACCCTTTGATCTCTTGAAAGAAAGTTACCTGTTTTGGGGGGTTTATAACATTAGGGGCTAACCTCTCTCTCAGAGATGGAGCTCCTTTGTATGTAAGTTGGGTTTTGGTTCCCCTCATGTCACTGGAGATATTGCTATTAGATGAGATCATTTGCTGCTACCTTTTGTAAGTGCTTTTAAGCTTTTTTAAATAAAAGTGTTTAAACGGTATTACACTATGGGGGTTTTCCCTTTTCTTTTTATCTACCGAGTCATTCAGCACATGAACCAAGGGTAAGCCCAAGACCATTCCAGCACTCTGCAGAGATACTCTGAATACTGGGGAGCCTCCATTGTGGATACTGAGATCACCCTCTGAACCAAATTGTGTTCACGGATTTCTTGCTGGTTTCTTACCAGTATCTGGTAAGCAGGCTATTCCATTGATTTTGTTATCGGAATTTCAGATTGGATGCATGTTTTATCACCAAGTTTTGTTGGATATTCACGATTCATTTACATTCACTTATTATTGACTATTCACTTGGACTCAGAGTCATGATATTCTATCCACTTAAGATTGATTATTTACTTGGACTCACATATGTTAAGAACTGTTAATAGTCAGAGTTTGTTTGACATAAATATCAGTATCACTATGTCACTTGATATATGATTTCTCACTAGCGCTGCATTTTTATATTTTCCATCTTTTTCACAAATCGATCAGTTTGTTTTGCGTGTTGCTGGTACTCTCACTTTATTTTGTTTACACTAGGGGGCGCGGGTTTCCACCTGTATTTTATTGACTGTTTTGATTCAATTTACCTGCTGCCTTCTCACGTCCTGCAATGGATGTTTTCGATTACAGAGCTACAAGGACCCTCACCACTGAAGGTGTGTTTGTAGCCATGGGTGCTGACTAGAGTTGAGCGAACCCGGACTGTTCAAAAAAAAGTCCGGGTTCGGGTCCGGGGTTCTGGCAATTTTATTAAAAGTTCTGAAAATGGCTGTAAAAAATGTCCTGGAAGGTCCTAGAGGTCTGCAAAAGGATGGAAAATGGGGGTAAGGGTGGGACAAGTGCACTATAAAGAAATGGGGACAGGGAAATAACTTTAAATATTTAAAAAAAAATAAAAACATAAAAAAAGCAAAAATGGAGGTGAATGTGGACCATCTTCAAACTGGGTCTGAAAAGTATTAATTAACGGTGGAAGCCATATAACTGTTCTAAAATCATCTTCAAACTGTGTCAAAAAAGTATAAATAAGCCGGGGGAACCCATATCACTGTTCTGCAAACATCTGGAAAATGTGTGTGTCACTTTAAATGAAACCGGGAATAAGTGAACATCTGTTCTGCAAAAATCGTTAAAGTCTGTGTGTCACTTTAAATATAACCGGGAATAAGTGAACATCTGTTCTGCACACCTCTGTAAACTGTGTGTGTCACTTTAAATGAAATGTATCCACACCGGGTCAAAGGCGCAGACCTTTACAAAAACCATTGCTGACATACCATCGCTACGAATCTGTGGACCACCATTCTCCCTCCTATTATCAACAGAGGAGAGGGGGTAGGTCCAACAGAAGGGGAAGTTCCCATAGGGGGAGGGGTTCCCATTCTAACTATTCCCACTCCAATCATCCCCCTTATAATTCATACCATGAATATGGATATGGGCATGGTGGTTTATGAACTCCTAACACCCCCCCAAAATTATAGGCCATATTCTCATGGGCCTAGTAGATCTCCACATTATTCGATCAAAACAGAAAATAGATTCTCTCCACTTTATAATGATGATTAATATTACAATCCCAATTCCTATAATAATAGAGGTGAAGATGACCTTCAAAGGTCCCCTTTCTGATACAACCACAATCAACCTCCCCACACTCGGGATTTTCCCAAAGGAAACCCCTCCCAAAAACAAGGCCCAGACACAAAAGGGGCTCCAGAGGGGGGAGGAAACACCAGAGACAAAAGGATCAAAACTTGAATTTAGGAGCTGGAATTTTTAACTTAAGCAAAAAGGTTTTAAATATGATGAATTAAAGGTTCTGAATAAAGGATTGAAGTTTGCACCACCAAGGGGATTAAATAAATTTAACACGTTTATAGATTTACAGAAATTTGTGAGGAAGATAAATATTCAGAGATATATGATTACTAATCCAACCAATAAAATGGTTCAGGCAGATGGACGGATTATCCATTCTGGATTATCCAATCCTTCGTTATTTAATCCACCAGGACAATTAGCCCCTTCGGTTAGTGTTTTTAAAGAATTGGTAGCACGGGATTTAGATGAATTGAGAGTTAAACAATGCCATACTCCGCTTTACATAAGAAATGGGCTGGAAAGTCTGTGTAAGGATAAAGATTTAGTGATACGTCCAGCTGATAAGGGGGGAGGCATTGGATAAAAGTCAATATATAGGTGAAATGCACAACATTGTGAGTGATTCCACACGAATAAATACAAAAGCCAATTGATTAAACGAATTAATAAAGGTTTTAAAGATGGTATTTTAAATAAAAAAGAGAAACAGTTTTTGGTCCCTATGGCACCTCGTATCCCAGTATTATATTGTCTACCCAAAATTCACAAGGATGCAGTTAACCCACCTGGACGCCCTATAATTAGTGGCATTGACTCGGTAACATCAAGGATAGGGAAATATATTGATTTCTATCTCCAACCAAAGGTTAAGAGGATGGCCTCGTATTTACGGGACACCAAAGACACTATTCAAAAGTTGAATAACATTGAAGTAAGAGAGGGTGACATTTTGGCTACTGCTGATGTGTCCTCACTATATACCTGTATTCCCCACAAATTGGGTCTACAAGCAGTCAATCATTATTTATCACAAGATACTTCCATCTCTACCCCATCTGCTACACAACATAATTATTTTTGGTTAAACGATCAGTTTTACTCACAGGAAAAGGGGTGGCCATGGGTGCTAAGTTCGCACCCAGCCTGGCCAATTTATTTATGGCTAAATGGGAGGAGGATGTCGTCTGCAGAGAAGACCTGAGCTGGTCTTTTGGGCCAGATATATTGACGACATCCTCCTCCTATGGAGTGGCGACCCGGCTTCACTCATAGACTTTTTCTCATTTCTGAATTCAAATGACAGAGGTATCACTCTGTCTTTGGAATTTAGTCACGTTAATATCCACTTTTTGTATTTAGACATTACTATAAAACAGGTTCAAATCCAAACTAAAACATATTTTAAACCAACTGACCGTAATGGCTATATATCTACCGATAGTTGTCATCACAAACCTTGGCTTAAATCAGTGCCCAAGAGCCAATTTATGCGATTGCGACGAAATTGCACTAATTCGAATGATTATTTTGAACAGGCGGAAGTGCTCAAAAGCAGATTTCAGGAGAAGGGCTATGATGACAACAGTTTGTATTTGGAGATTTTGAATATTTCCCAGATCGAAAGATCACAACTTTTGGAAGATAAACATACAACCCAAAACAATGATTTTAGGTGGTCATTCATGACGGATTTTTCCATCCAACATAAACAAATTAAAAATATCATTAGGAAACATTGGAATGTCCTGAGGAATGATCATGTTCTCGGTCCAATGTTACCAGAGAAACCGCAACTTACATACAAAGGAGCTCCATCTCTGAGAGAGAGGTTAGCCCCTAATGTTATAAACCCCCCAAAACAGGTAACTTTCTTTCAGGAGATCAAAGGGTATTATAAATGCCAAAAGTGTAGGGTATGTAGTCTTAATGCCTGCCCTTCCCGAAGGATCGTAAACTTTAGATCTACGACTACGGGGCGATCTTACACAGTCAAGCACTTTAGTACCTGTGGAACTAAGAATGTGGTTTACCTAATCACTTGTCCGTGCAATAAAAAATACGTTGGGAGAACAACTAGGGCCTTCAATGTGAGGGCCAATGAGCATATTACTAATATTATCAAAGGGAAAAGTAATCACAGTGTCCCTAAGCATTACAAACAGATGTCTCATGCCCCCACCTATAACTGGCCATTACAGTAAGGAGCACTGGAAGGGCAGACGCATGTCAAACAAAAACCAAAGAATTTCCAAGCTCAACTTACTGACCAGCTTGTGACCAACCGAATTAACCTGGCTAACAGTATGTGTTAAAAACAGGGGTTTGGTTACACACATTTGCAAATGCGACAAGGCACCCTGTATACTGCAGAACCTATCTCTCTATAAGAGTCTCCACAATGGAAGCACATGCATTTAATGGATAGCTGTAGGGCAGGTGACTGGAGGAGCCTAACCCTCTTTAAAGGTACAGGAACACACTGAACACCCAGCACATTGCGCAATGGCGGCTAAGGTGTCAGTGTGTTGCCTCACCAATATATCAACAATACAAACAGATGTCACATGCCCCCACCTATAGCTGGCCATTACAGTAAGGAGCACTGGAAGGGCAGATGCATGTTACTTGAAACATCATAATAGGGACCCACGGGGTACTACCTTCCAGATTATTGACAAGTATGTTCCGCCTTGGCGGGGGGGATGTATTAAGAGAGAGGTATCCCAAAAAGAGACTTCTTGGATTTATTAATTGAAATGTTACCATCCATATGGCATGAATATAGATTGGGATATCAATGCCTTTATTAACAAATCCTGATTTTTATAATGCACCCAATTCCATTATCCAGTCTGTTGTTTTTTTTCTTGATTGATGTTTTAAATTCTGTTTCACATTTTATCTAATTGGGGTGGAGTGGATGGGTTCTAAACGTTTACACCATGTACAATGGCGGTCAATCCAGCCAAAAAACTGGCGTTACTAAACGTACATCATCTATGTGAGACCCATACTTTTAATATCTTTTATCAGATTATCTATATAAGAAGCTAATATATTACATCATTTTATTTTAGTAACTTTTTACATTTTTTATCTAGTCATAGATCCATTTTCCTCTTTAATATTTAATTTTTCAATTTTGTGTATGGTTTTGCTGATACTAGAGTTTATAGTACTATATTCTCTATAATCTTATTAATATTCTATGTACCTGTATTTTTATGCACATCCATTATAGTTACTCATATTTAGAGTTGAGCGAACTTCTAGAAGTCCGGGTTCTGCTGGTTCGGCCGAACTTCGGGACAAAGTCCGGGTTGGGGTCCGGACAGAACCCGAACTTTGTCCCGGAAAAAGGAAAGACATTTGAAATAATAATAGCTTATTATAATTTATAATAAGTAAAAATTATAAATGAATAACTTATTATTTCAAATGTTCTTACTTATTTCCGAATTTCGGAAATAAAAAAGAATATTTGAAATAATAATAAATAACTATTAAATATAGGTATTGAAATTTTCTTGAAAGTATGACTATTAGTGCTAAATTTCATATCTTAGATCATTAACAGCCAAACTTTCAAGGAAATTCCAATACCTATAATTTAATAGTTATTAGTTAGTTATTATTTCAAATATTCCTAGTTTTTTCCAATTTTCCGAATTTCGGATTTTCGTCTGTTCCAATTGCCGAATTTCCGCAATTGCCGAATTACCGCAAATTTCTGAATTACCGCAATTGCCGAATTACCGCGAATTTCCCAATTTAACGAAATTGCCGAATTACAGCGAATTTCCGAATTACCGCGAATTTCCGAATTACCGCGATTCGAAAAAACGAAAATTCGGAAAAATTCGGAAATTGAAAATTCGGAATTCATCCGAATTGCCAAATTTTGCAAATTTTGGTAAAAACGAAATTCGGAACGAAACGAATTGCACAAGCCTAATTCATTAACCACTTGAGTCCCTAAGTCTTCTTCTCCCTATACCCACTTGAATCCCAAAGCATTTTTTTTTGTTTTCTTATTTGGTGAAGAGCCGGTTCTGCATTTTCACCTAATGTTTGTAGTCTTTGCCCCAAAATAGCATACATCATTTTTCTGAAAGTAGGTAGGATTTTAATTTGCTTATATTTTTATTTTACAGGTTTTAGTTTAGAAGACAAAATAAACATGTAAAATACATTTTCTTTTTATTCAGCACAGCTTTTACAAAATGTTTGCAGTCCCATATACTTACCCCAAAATATAATCATCAAAATATGAGTATTTGTATGTAAAGCAACGTAATGGTAAAGTTCAAACTAAATGCTTTTATTTTACTTTATCTGAGTTATATTCCTCTTTCAACATTACATTGCAAAGGATGCGGGAAAAAAAAAAGTATTTTATTTGGAGTGCTATTTAGCAGTATTGAAAGCCCAGGAACTGATTATTTCAGCCACTGAAACAACATAACAGCCAGAGAACTAAAATGTAGGAAGGACAGCCATTAAAAAGCCTAGTAGCATAACAGTAAAAATATCTTACAGACAGAAATGTTGCTAATATGTATGTTTATAATTGAGTTCCTGAGTTAAGAACTATTTTATTACCTACAGTACCCTTCGCTAATGCAATATTCATTTCTAGCTTTGCCTTTTGAGCTAAATAGTATTATCCATTAATCAATGAGTCCCACTTACATGACAGCTGGAAGCTGTGTGGCAAATGGAAAAAAATAATATAGATCATGCAAAATTTCAAATATAGAGATGCAGTAATACTAGGAAACCAAGAGTCTATATTTCATTAGCTTATATTTTTTATTATTACTAAATACTGTACTTCACCTCAAAATGCTCAATGTAAACATGAAATGAAAGGCTTGCTTAGCTTACCCAATATTGTTTAGAGACGTGACCTTGCAGAGTATTTATTAGAGATAAATAGATAATATAGGGTTTTGCGATTTGTGATAAACAGTGCTCAGATGCCACTTAAAGTGGATGTAAACCCTATCCTATACCGAGTGAAGCGAACAACCTCAGATGATACACAAAAGATGAAACAAATCTTTCTACATAAGTTTTACATGTATATCTGCTGTCTTCAGCTTTCTACATTCTTTAGAACAGGGGTAGGCAACCTGGGGCTCTCCAGCTGTTGGAGAACTACAAGTCCGATCATGCCTCTGGGAGTAATTGTAACTGCCAGCCTTGCAATGCCTCATGGGAAATGTAGTTCCACAACAGCTGGAGGGCTACTGGTTGCCTACCCCTGTTTTAGAAAGTGCATATTGTGTTAGAAATCTTTCTTTCTCAATTATTCAGCAGTGGGTGTGGAGCCTGGGCATACACTGTGTGTGAGCTGATTGGAGGAAAGGCACACACCCCCACTCTACATAGGCAGGGGAATGAAGAAACTTGCAGAGCTGTGCTGAGAATAGACAAGCTCTGTGCATATCTGTCTCTAAGTTACCTCCCCGACACAAATTTGCAGCTACTTTTATCTACTGTGTCGGAGAGCTTGTCAGTAGAGTTTGGGGTGTTCGGGACCTGGACCCGAACTCTTACTTTTCAAAACAAGTTTGGGGTTCAAGTTCGGGGTTCTGGTATTTGATTCCACGTGTTGAATAGCTGCCAAGGGCAGCCAATCAACAAGTGTTTCACTGGTTTGCCCTAAGAAGCCATCACAGCCATGCCTACTAATGGCATGGCTGTGATTGGCCAGTGCATCATGTGACCCAGCCTCTATATGGGGCTGGAGTCACCGTGCTGCATGTCACATGCTCTCAGGATAGTTTAGGGAGAGGATGCTGCTGGCTCTGTGAGGGACAGATTGCAGATATTATATAACATCTCATCCTGCATTACTGAGCGATCTGATTGTGGACTAGGTAGAGATTACTAGTACTGCTGCTTTGAGGGACAAATTGCAGACCTCATCCTGCTGCACAGAACGATCTGACTGGACTAGGTAGAGTCTACTGCTTAGAGGGACAGAATATTGTTCTAAAATCATTTCCAAGTTCTATAGGGAAATTTTCCAGCTGTTGCTTTAAGGGACAGAATATTGTTCTAAAATCATCTCCAAGTTCTATAGGGAAATGTTCCAGCTGTTTCTTTAAGGGACAGAATATTGTTCTAAAATCATTTCCAAGTTCTATAGGGAAAGGTTCCAGCTGTTGCTTTAAGGGACAGAATATTGTTCTAAAATCATCTCCAAGTTCTATAGGGAAAGGTTCCAGTTGTTGCTTTAAGGGACAGAATATTGTTCTAAAATCATTTCCAAGTTCTATAGGGAAAGGTTCCAGCTGTTGCTTTAACCACTTCAATACAGGACG
>BLSH010329215.1:170681-203942 GCA_018402905.1 Glandirana rugosa
GAACTATCAACGAGAAAGGTTAACGTCGTCATGTCTTCACGTCATCCTGTTTTCACGTCATCAAAACTTGTTTGTCATCAACCTATGTCATTCAAATTTAATAAAGATCAAAGGAATTTCATAAAGTTTAACGAAAAGTATTTAACAAACGAACAATTGTAACCATAAAACCGACACAACAAGAGACACAACTTATGACCCACTACAGTTAATCGTATACATTATCTCCACCCGACAACTGGTTTCTTCCCCTCGTTGAGAACATCTCAAATGAGAACTATCAACGAGAAAGGTTAACGTCGTCATGTCTTCACGTCATCCTGTTTTCACGTTATCAAAACTTGTTTGTCATCAAACTTTTGTCTGCACTTTTGTCCTACTGCACTTCTGTACTGCTGCAATTGGAAAGAGCAACTATCAAGAGTAAACTCTACAAGAGTTGCTCCCCTTCTTTGGTCAACAGCCCACCTCTATTACATATGCTAATTGACATCACCCAGTATTCAACACAGAGAACAACACAGCCAAAATACCAATGTTAACAAGCAAACAATTTATGAAAAGCAATTTGAAATACTTTAAGGAAACTAGAAATAATTTAAACTTACTGTATCCAACTACTGTTTGTTCAAAACTACTGCACTTTTGTCCTACTGCACTTCTGTACTGCTGCAATTGGAAAGAGCAACTATCAAGAGTAAACTCTACAAGAGTTGCTCCCCTTCTTTGGTCAACAGCCCACCTCTATTACATATGCTAATTGACATCACCCAGTATTCAACACAGAGAACAACATAGCCAAAATACCAATGTTAACAAGCAAACAATTTATGAAAAGCAATTTGAAATACTTTAAGGAAACTAGAAATAATTTAAACGTACTGTATCCAACTACTGTTTGTTCAAAACTACTGCACTTTTGTCCTACTGCACTTCTGTACTGCTGCAATTGGAAAGAGCAACTATCAAGAGTAAACTCTACAAGAGTTGCTCCCCTTCTTAAATACAACACTAATTAAGCACCAATTTGGTCAACAGCCCACCTCTATTACATATGCTAATTGACAACACCCAGTATTCAACACCTCAACAGCACTTAGCAAACAAACACTAAGAACAACACAGCCAAAATACCAATGTTAACAAGCAAACAATTTAAGATTTAATGATTAACAGAATTGGGCAGCGTACAATCATTACAAAGACAAGTAGACATTTCACATTTAGTGAAACTAGTTGAGGACCAACCCATGTATGGTAAGCTTTTCGTTTGGATAGATAGTTATGAGCTTGTAAGGTGCACTCACAAAAGTGGGACTGGATGACACATTTTAGCAGAACTGGGCAGATGGCAATCATAGTTGAAGGTCAATCCATGTAGGGTTAGCTTTAGGTTTGAATAATATTAGTTTCCAGTGTATGAAGAGTTTGCTGTTTATTATTTATGTAAAAAATGATTTCAATTATTTCCTAGTTAATTAAAAGAAAAACTGTTTGGCTGTAACAGCATACTGGACAGAGAATGAAGCTGCCATCAGATTGGAGAGAGGAGGGGGATTACAAAAACTATGTGGTCTCTGCTTGTGCTGTGTAATCACTGCACGAGCAGCAACAGGGATTTCAGTTATCTGCTGACAGTTCACATCCAGTACGACAGATAACATCTGGCAGGCATCTGCTGCAGTTTTCTATATTGTAAACGGCCCTATTCCCCCTGTTAAACAGACACAGAATTGCACTAGTTTCTGTTTCACCAGAAATAGAAACTGGTGCAGGTGGTGCAATAGACCTGAGTCAGTACTATTTGCTGGGTTAATGTGGCACTCACAACTTCTAACTGTTTCCTATGCCACTTTAATAGGAGGAAACGCTTAAAGGACAAGTTCATCTTTGGGAGCATGTAGCACATTATACTCATATTTAGTGTGTAACATTCTCCAGCAGTGCCCACCCCCCTGCACCCCTCCCCCCCCCTCGATCCTCCTCTTTGGCAACAGGTCTTCTTCTTGCCCCACTGTCAAAAGTTAAAAATAGCATGGCTGTACTGGGCTCCACCCACACTGCCGTGTTAATTATTCACAGCAATCCATGAATGAACTGTAAGTACAGTCTTCCACAGCGGCAGGCGGCTTGTAGTTCTCAATGAACTGCGAGGGTGCTGGTGAGTGCTCTTGTAGTTCCTTGATCTTCCTGTTCTTCAGTAACTGCTCACCCATACCGGAGGTACCGGCAGACAGCTATACTGAGAGTCTGTGGGAGCTTGACATCGCACCCACGATCTACTGATCATAAATTAAATAATATTATAAAAAATAATAAATACACTTTTTTCTGCAGAAATATGTACTGTACATTTATTATTTTTCCCTAAGAGGTGAACTTTGCCTTTAATAAAATCCCCCATATATATCATCTTTTTTTTATATATCATAATATTCAAATATGCTTAGCCATGCAAATTGTGTACAGTACAGATACAGTGGAAATGATTTGCTAAAGGCAAATAGGTTGTTCATTTTGCAAAGGAGCTTTCGCCAGAGCTTAGTGAATGTGATGAAATTTCAGTTTGCAAAGAATACCCACTAATGTACAAGGGAAAAAATGCATTTTTGCTTGCACATGGTTGGATGATGTCAGTCAGCAGAGCTTCTTCTCATTCACTAACCTCTGGGGAAATTTCCTTTGCAAAGAGCAACTTCCCTTGCAAAGTGAAGCGTCTATCCGCCTTTAGTAATCAACCCTAGTGCATATTTAGACTGATGATTCTTTTTACATTGATACGCAATATACTCTATTAAGAGGCAGGCAGTAATTGTATTTACCATGGTTAATTGTACATGCCACTATAGTGGTCATGGGTAGAAAAGGTAAAGCCAGGCTGTCAATCACAGTCCACATGTCAGACACCTCCTTCCTTTCTATGACACTTCTTTGTTACTTCTTTTTGCATTTGTCATTGCCCATGGGAACTGATTTAAGATACCGATATGGGCTGAGTCATTACATTTTGGCAAATTCAATTTACATCTAACATTTTTTATAAAAATCATGCAATTGAACCTTTTGGTCGTAGATTGCATTGAGCCATAAAATGTTTTCTGGTTGAAAGCAAATGGAAAAGACAGATAATTGTTCTATGTATATACAGCATTAATCATAATCAAACATCATCACACTGATTATAGTTTCATGTATAGTCTGTCAGCAGAGAGTGAGTTTCCAAAACTAACATTTTGCAATTATCAATATGCACCGTACCTTTGCAGAACTCTTGTGTTTCTTTCTTTAAATGGCTGCTGTTGATGAGATGCAAACTTGCCTGCATGCTAATAATTTAAATTTAAGAAATGCATTTCCTCAGTGGGAGTTTTTCAAGCAGAAAGCAAGGGCTAAATTGTTTTAAGTGTTTGAAATTGAACATGTTTTGCTTAGCAGAGAGTGAAAATAGTCAACTACATACAATATCCCAGTATAGTAAGCTATATCCTGAAGGAGTTCATGGCAGGCTGGATAATACAAAGCTGCTGTTCCACTTATTATTTCCACTGTTTGCCAAGATGTTTCCCACTAGGTGAGATGGAAGAGCAAGAGGACTTTTAACCTTTCTAACCTTATGTGCTTTAAAGCCTGCAGTGTGAGATGGATCTGTTTCAAATCATAGCACACATGTGCTTCTCACTTGTGTCTCCCGGGAGACAGTTAGTGTAGACAGGCAAACTTATTTTCAAGTGACATGCAGAGATCTGTCAAATTTCACACTTAGCAGCAAACCTCAAGACAAACCTTTAAAATCATCATCCATTACAGTTCTGAGGCATATCTTTACAGTTCAATGTTTAATAAAATATGAGCACCCTAAGCTTTCATTAATAATAAACAACTACAAGCCAGTAATGATGTTTCTGTAACAAGTTCCCCTAAAGTGGTTGTAAAGGCTCAAGGTTTTTTACCTTAATGCATTCCCTGCATTAAGGTTAACAACCTTCCATGGTCAGCTCCCCCCTGCATCACCCCCCCCCCAATATACTTACCTAAGCCTGATCTTGATCCAGCACTGTGCCTGAGAGCTGGGGCACTGCTCTCTCTCCTTACAGGAGACTCGGCAGCAATGGTAGCCATTAGCAGGGGTGGGGCTGAGCCACTCTGTGTATGTCAAAAGATCCAGACAGCCTGGCTCAGATCAAGCTCACACAAGTGCCCCCATAGCAAGCAGCTTGCCCTAGGGACACTTTGAAGGGGAAGGAGCCAAGAGCTCCATTGGGGACCCCAGAATAGGAGGTTCAGGGCCACTCTATGCAAAACCATTGTACAGAGTAGGTAAGCATGACATGTTTGTTATGTAAAAAAAAAAAAAATTGCAATCATATTAAAAAGCAAATATTTTATGTTTTTTTAGGTATACATTTAGTTAAAGTAGATCAAAACCCTAACTGGAAAACATGCGTTTTGCTAAGGCACTGTTTATCTTAACCACTTCAGCCCCGGAAGGATTTACCAACTTCCTGACCAGGCCATTTTTTGTGATACGGCACTGCGTAGATTTAACTGACAATTGCACGGTCATGCAATGCTGTGCCCAAACAAAATTGATATCCTTTTTTTCCCCACAAATAGAGCTTTCTTTTAGTGGTATTTGATCACCTTTTTTGGTAAAAAATTGCAATAAATGTATATTGATTGGTTTACGCAAAAGTTATCACGTCTACAAAATAGGGAATAGATTTATGTCATTTTTCTTTCTTTTTTTTTTCTTTTTACTAGTAATGGTGGCGGTGAGGGATTTTTAGCGGGAGGCGGACAGATCGGACACCTAACTGACATTTTTTGACACTTTTTTGGGAACCAGTGACATTATTACAGTAATCAGTGCATTGTTATTGTACTAATGACACTGGCAGGGAAGGGGTTAACATCAGGGCCGATCAAGGGTTTAAATGTATTCCCTGGGAGGTGTTTCTAACTGTATGGGGGACTGTGTGACTGGGGAAATACACAGATCCATTTTCCAGCATAGCAGAAAGATTTGTGGGATCGAGCCACCTTGCTGCAATATAATTGCGGTGGCTGGTCGGCAACTGGTTAAAGCGTAACCACTTTTCTAGAGAAAAAACCTTCCCCTCTGGGTGATCTATGTACTTTACAAGGATTTTAACAAATTTTGTTGTAAATTCCCACCTTTTGTTTTTCTGAAGAAATCCCTGTGTGTTTCTCTGTGTCCATGTGGAAAAGTATATCTAATGGGAGTGGTTTCATAATTATCAATCATCTGTGCACCTGTAGGGTTTTAAGCTGCTGGGCCTGAATCCCTTTAGACATGATTTTCTTTTTGGAGTATGCCACCAAAAATGACATTTTTGTTGCAGGGGATGCCTGATATCTGACTTGTATCTTAGTGCAGACTTCTGGGTAAATCAGTGAGCCAATCACACAAGCAGAAAATTATGTTACACATTCTGTGTACAGAACAGCTCCAGGTTGCCATATTGCATTGCTTTTTCAGAAAATGACAGCAGTTGCAGATTGAAAAGGAAAGGTAATTTTTAATAACATTCAATTACAATATCACGTGTGTCGCAATTATATGCTTTATATTATTTTTTCTTTATCTCCTATTTTTTTCCCCATGAAAGTGGAGTTACCATTTAAGCAATTCTCATGGATATTTTTTATAAGATTTTGTTTATACATTTTGGCAACCTTCTTGTTTCTTAGTGCTGCTTTTAGCCTCTTTAATCAACTTCCTTTCTACATGCACTTGTGTCCAACATTGGCTTCACATTGTTGCTCTGGATCACAATTCCAGTATTAGCAATTGTGGACCATGCCCATGCAGTAAACCTTGGCACAGCCACCTGTAGTTTCCGTCAAGGGTGCATACTACAGCAACACAATCACCTTTAGCCTCCACCAAGGGTGACACACAGTTAGAAGACATTAATCATTCTATAAAGGGAAGTCTAGGGATCCCCATGGCAGGATCACCAGGTATTATTTTAACCACTTGCTACCCAAGCCTATTCTGACACTTCTATCCTACATGTAAAATGTATCTTTTTTTTGCTAGAAAATTACTTAGAACACCCAAACATCATATATTTTTTAAGCAAAGGCCCTAGAGAATAAAATGGTGAGTGTTGCAATTTGTGCAGTGTTTTTTTTTTTTTGGAAAAAAATAGACATGAATGCATTTTAGTGAGCACAAACACTATATAATACAATTTTTTTAGAAACATATAAAAGATGATGTTACACCAAGTAAATAGATACCAAACATGTCACACTTTAAAATTGCGCCAGCTCATGGAATGGAGATAAACTATGCTACTTTAAATTATCCATAGGTGACATTTTAATAGCCTTTGCAGATTACCTGTTTAGATTTACACAGGAGGTCTGGTGCTAGAATTATTACTCTCACTCTGACGATCACAGTGATTCCTCACATGTGTGGTGTGATCACTACTAACATATGCTTATGGAACTGACGCGTGCGTTCGCCACTGCGTGTGAGCATGGGGGGGTGGGGGGGGCTCTTTAAACCCCCTTCTGCCACTTGTAAATGTATTCCAATGGCTGCCCAGCCGTTTGGAGCACGTTTACATAAAAAAGAATCAGCAGCACTAAAAACTGATACTGAGATCATGGTTGTAATCTCAACCATGATCCCGGTATAACCACTTCCCCACCGCAACGTATATATACTGTGGCTGGTAGGGAAGCTACAGTTAATGAAAGCTGCAGATTTCAAAAGATTGGAGACAACTAATAAAACTGAATTAATATGTCAAATTGTAAAGTGATTGTGTATAGGTCTGCTTTAATGTAGTGAATCCTATCCCTGTATTACTGTTTCATAAACCCTTTTTTCTAGTTTTTATGATTCCAAATACAGTATACACAGTGGTATCCATATTGGGTCATTTTATATGCAGGCTCTGATTTGCAGTACTTTACAATAGCTATGCGCATCCCTTCTTTTCTTGCCAACCAGGTGAGCATTGAAAACACGCAAAAAAAAGAAAGTGATAAAAAAATGAATTCTGTGGGCACATGTGAAAGGGGGGTTCAGACATAGGCACAGGAAAAGGGAAGGCGGGGTTGGTCTTTAATGAATATGAGGGTCATGGGTTGATATGAGTATAGGCCTTGCTTGTATAAACAAATATTTCTATATTGATCCATTCCATTGAATTTGACATGTGACACAACACGGCATAAATTATGCATACGTCTTTACTGCCTAGATCATGGCTTTTTAAATAGAATGTATGTCTTAAGCTGTATATTACAAAAGCTGGTAAGACTGTAGAAGCTGGTCACTTGATACAGGTCATATTCATTTCCCAAGATGGCGCACTCAATGCTTTATTTATAGATCTATCAACATCTTTTTTTAAAAATCTGTGAAAGTCATTACGTCTTATAAACACATCTTGGCTTCCTTCATCGTAGAAACTGAAGCGGTGTATTGATCTGTGGAAATATTGGTATTGTAACAATTTAGAAGATAACCACAAACACAGCCTGGAAGAGTAAGCAACCATTATGTTCATCTTCACTAGATCTAGCTTGGTTATAAGTGATGACATATGTAAAGCATTCTGAATTCAGCTTTTAATGAAGCACAGGCAAATGAAATCAGAAAATAGAATTTTATTTTTAATCTTTATATCTGTGTTAATTCACTCTTCTATTTTTAAATCACCTACAACTTTTAGTTTAATGAAGTGGCCAGTTTATAAAGACTTTGTAAAATGGGTCAGGTTAACTGATCTCCAGAATAAAGCAATGTTCTGGAGGCTGGTGAGGTAGATAAATAATGGAAAACTTTTTGAAAGTTTGGAACAAGAGTGCTATTTTTGAAAATCACTCTTAGACAAAGTCTATCTGTTTAGTTAAAAAGCAATATGATAGCATAACATTATGCAACTAAAATTCTGTGCACCTAGGCCCAGGAAGCCCTTCCTGTAAATGTGTTGTCCTAGCTGGGGAAATTCATCCTCATTAAATATCATGTTGACTAGGGATGAGCTGAACACCCCCCGTTTCGGTTCGCACCAGAACATGCGAACAGACAAAAAGTTCAGGGCGAACATCCGAACACCATTAAAGTCTATGAGACCCAATCATGAAAAAGCAAAAGGGCTAATTTTAAAGGCTTGTATGCAATGTTATTGCCCTAAAAAGTGTATGGGGACCTGGGTCTTGCCCTAGGGGACATGTATCAATGAAAAAAAAAACTTTTTAAATCGAAAGTTTTTTTCAGGAGCAGTGATTTTAATAATGTTTAAAGTAAAAAAAAAATTAATAATTCCTTTAAATATTGTGCCTCAGGGGTGTCCTTAGTCTGTGTGTAAAAGGGCACATCTCTGTGAGGTGTAGAACATAGCCAGAGCAAAATGACATTTCCATAGGAAAAATTGTCATTTAACCACTTCAGCTCTGGAAGGATTTCACACTTTAGGACCAGAGCACTTTTTGCGATTTGGCACTGCGTCGCTTTAACTGACAATTGCATGGCCGTGCGACATTGTACCCAAATGAAATTTGCATCCTTTTTTCCCACAAATAGAGCTCTCTTTTGGTGGTATTTGATCCCCTCTGCGTCATTTCTGATTACTGCTATAAACAAAAAAAGAGCGAAAATTTTGCAAAAAAAAAAACCAATTGTTCTTACTTTTTGCTAAAATACAAATCCAAAAAAAATATATAAAAAAAACATTTTTTTCATCGGTTTTGGCCGATTTATATTCTTCCTCATATTTTTGGTAAAAAAAAATCACAATTGGCATTTATTGATTGGTTTGCGCAAAATTTGCCGTGTTTAAGAATGATGAGAATTAATTTCTGGAGTTTTTACTTTTTTTATTTTTTACTAGTAATGGTGGCGATCTGCGATTTTTAGCGGTACTGCGATATTGGGGCGGACATGTCGGACCATTTTGGGATTTTTTGGGACCATTGGCATTTATACAGTGATCAGTGCTATAAAAATGCACTGATTACGGTGTAAATGCCATTGGCAGTGAAGGGGTTAACCTGGAGGGGGCACTCTAAGGGTTAACTGTGTTCCCTCATTGTGTTCTAACTGTATTGGTGCTGGGCTGGCAGGGGAGTGATCCGTGTTTACTTACACGGACCTCCATTCTCTCACTGCGGGGGGCCATCATGGGTAGCCAGCGGCGATCGAGTCCACCCTACCCGCTCCCTGCCCCCCCAACACAGTGAGCGCGCGAGCGCACCTCCGGCGGTGCACACACGCTCACAATACTACGTCCTGTGACGCCATTTCGCGATGACGAGCCACCTTGCCACCGACACACTGCGACGGGCGGTTGGCAAGTGGTTAAAATCGCGGCTATAATGTATTACCGGTTCCCGGCAATATACAAAAAAGTGCTGGAAAAAGTGCATGGGGTCCCCCCAGTCCAAACCAGGTTCTTCAGGTCTGGTTTGGATATTAAGCGGAACCCCGTGCAAAATGTTTTAAAAATTTGACGTGGGGTCCCCCTACAATCCAAACCAGACCCTTATCCGAGCATGCAGCCCCCTCACTCCTGAACCGTACCAGGCTACATGCGCTCAACATGGGGAGTATGGGTGCTTTGGCTTTGCCCCCCACCTCAAAGCACATTGTCCCATGTTGATAGGGACAAGAGCCTCTTCCCCATAAGCCTGGCCGGTGCTTGTGGGGGTCTGCAGGTGGGGGGGCTTATCGAAATCTGGAAGCCCCCTTTAATAAGGGGGCCCCCAGATCCTGACCCCCCCTATGTGAACAGGTTTGGGGAACATTGTACCCCTACCTGTTCACCAAAAAAGGAGTGTAGTTTAAAAAAAAAAAACATTAGGCAGTTTTTCTTCCTCCATCTTCTCCTGGCCTGCTCCTTCTTCTGATCTTCTTCTTCTTTTTGTCTCTTCTTGCTTCCTCTCTTCATCTGCAATCTTCATCTTCTTTCTTCTTTCCCCGCCGCCGTGCTCTCCGCTGCTGCAGTCCGGCCCCTGCGCGTCTTGTCAAATGGGTGGTCTTCACGATGGCAGTTCTTTTAACAGAAGGGTGACCTGCCCCCTCTGACATCACATGATGTCAGTTATGTCACTGGTTGACCCCGCCCCTTCTTATAAAAGTACTGTCATCGCGAAGACCGCACATTCGGCAAGACGCGCAGGGGCCAGACTGCAGCAGCGAAGAGAGAGGCGGCGGAGAAAGAAGATGAAGATGAAGATTGAAGACGTAGAGAGGAGGCAAGAGGTCTAAAAGAAGAAGACCAGACGAAGGAGCGGGCCAGGAGAATATGGAGGAAGAAAGAAGAAAGAGCTATAATACAAAATAAAGGACTTGTCAAAAACTGCCTATTGTTTTTTTTTTACACTACACTCCTTTTTTGGTGAATGGGTAGGGGTACAAAGTACCCCAAACCTATTCACATGGGGGGTCGGGATCTGGGGGCCCCCTTATTAAAGGGGGCTTCCAGGTTCTGATAAGCCCACTGCCTGCAGACCCCCACAACCACCGGCCAGGGTTGTGGGGATGAGGCCCTTCTCCCCATTAACATGAGGACAAGGTGCTTTGGGGGGGACCTGAAAGCATCATCCCCATGTTGAGGGCATGTGGCCTGGTATGGTTTGGAGGGGTGCGCTCGCTCATCCCCACCCCCTCCTGCCATGCCAGAGCTGCGTGCTCGGATGAGGGTCTGGTTTGGATTTTGGGGGGGACCCCACGCCATTTTTTTAAAGAATTTGGTGCAGGGTTCCCCTTAACCACTTGCCGACCGCCAACTGCATGTTGATGGTGACAAGATGGCTCTGCTAGGCAAATCGCCGTCATATGACGGCGACTGCCAGATCACGCTCACTGTGTCTGGGGGGGCAGGGAGTGGCTGCGGCAGACTCGATCTCCGCCGGCTACCCGCGATGCCCCCCCCGGAGTGAAAGAACGGAGATCCGTGCATGTAAACACGAATCTCCGTTCTGTGAGGGGGGAAGGATTGTGATCACAGCCTTCCTCTATATGGAAGCTGTGATCACTCCCTTTCCCCAGCCAGGGCAGCCCCCATACAGTTAGAACACGCTCAGGGAACACAGTTAACCCTTAGAGCGCCCCCCAGGTTAACCCCTTCATTGCCAATGGCATTTACACAGTAATCAGTGCATTTTTATAGCACTGATCACTGTATAAATGCCAATGGTCCCAAAAAAGTGTCAAAATGGTCCGACATTGCCGCCGCAATATTGCAGTACTGCTAAAAATCGCAGATCGCCACCATTACTAGTAAAAAGTAAATACCCCAGAAATGAATTCTCATCATCCGTAAACACGGAAACTTGCGCAAACCAATCAATAAACGCTGATTGCGATTTTTTTAATCACAGATATGAGGAAGAATATAAATTGGCCAAAACTGTTGAAAAAAATGTTTTTTTATATTTTTTTTTTTTGGATTTGTATTTTAGCAAAAAGTAAGAATTGTGGGGTTTTTTTGCAAAATTGTCGCTCTTCTTTTGTTTATAGTGGCGATCAGAAATGACGCAGCGGTGATCAAATACCACCAAAAGAAAGCTCTATTTGAGGGGAAAAAAAGGACACAAATTTTGTTTGGGTACAACGTCGCACGACCACGCAATTTTCAGTTAAGGCGACGCAGTGCTGAATCGCAAAAAGTGCTCTGGTCCTGAAGTGTGAAATCCTTCCGGGGCTGAAGTGGTTAAAATCCATACCAGACCTGAAGTGCCTGGTTTGGATTTTGGGGGGGACCCCACGTCATTTTTTTGGAAAAAATTGGTGCGGGGTTCCCCTTAAATTCCATACCAGACCTGAAGGGCCTGGTTTAGATTTTGGGGGAAACCGCACGTCATTTTTTAAAAAATTTTGGCACAGGGTTTCCCTTAAATACCATACCAGACCTGAAGGGCCTGGTTTGGATTTTGGGGGGACATGCACATCATTTTTTTTTTCAATTTTTTGCACGGGCCATGCTGTTGTAAATTACTTAAAAAAATGTGTTAAAATCCCCCAGTCAAACAGGTGACTGGAGGTGCCAGAGCACTGCAACCCCTTGCAGTTACTCTTGTTGGACGGAGGAACTGGGCCTGAAGTTGTCAATTAGTTTTCAAATTGTGACGAAAGCCACCAGTCAAACAGGTCACCAAAAATTGGGCCTTGTATGTTGGCTGTGCCAGAACACTGTAACCCCTTGCAGTTAGTTACTCTTGTTGGACGGAGGAACTGGGCCTGAAGTTGTCAATTAGTTTAAACATTGTTATGGCATGCCCCTGTAAATCAGGTGCAGAAAAATTGGGCCTTGGGTGTTGGTGGTGCCCTAAATACAACATATAGTTCTAGATTATGGACAGGAGGAATAGGAGCAGTGGCATTCTTCAAGGGATCCCAGTTCCCTAGCAAATTTAATCATTTTTATAAATGTGAGCCTATTAACCGAGTCTGTGGACAGGCGCACTCTTTGATCTGTTAAGAACCCTCCAGCAGCACTAAATGTCCGTTCAAAGAGCATGCTGGATGCAGGACAGGCCAGTAGCTCAATTGCATATTGAGCAAGTTCCAGCCAGTGGACCATCCTCCAGACCCAGTAACTAAGTGGATGCTCAGTTGGAAAGGTCTCCAAGTCTGCTCTTGCCCCTATATATTCCTGCACCATATAATGTAGACGCTGACAATGGTTGCTTGAACCTATCAGGCCTGGGTGCTGAGGACTGAAAAATTTTATAAAGGCATCGCTCAGCCGCCCACCTTCTCCACCACTCTGCTCTGAACGCCCGAAGCATCCTGCCTTTAGCCAATCAAAGCTCTCACAGCAGGCCACTCGCTGATTGGCCAAAGCATGCAGGTCATGTGCATGCTTTGACCAATCAGTGGGCGCTATTATGCCGCCATTTTAAAAAATTATGGGGCAAGCGAAGTTGCAGCATATGCCCCATAATGTTCGGGGAAACCCGAACTAGCGGACAGCCGATGTTCGGATCGAAGTAAAAGTTATATATTACAATAGAACACCTGTTTTAGTGACAACTGTCAAAAGCAGATTTTCCCCTTTTTTGGGGATGGTTCCATTGTTGTTTTAATCTGTCAAGAAGTTAAATGAGATTTTCCTAAGAGCATAGGCAACAAGGCAACAATAGAAACCCTTTCACGCTTTCAGACTTAAAAAAACGTCTTTTATTGGAACATAGGGGACAATAACTAGTCCCCTTTTTAGAAGAGGTCCCAATAAATTATTATGAATACAATAAAAATAATTATATAGGTTGTGCTACTGGTTCTAAAACTGGATTAGTCTTAAAGCACTTTGTTTTGCTCATTTCCATTTATTATCAAAATTCTTTCTGTTTAACTGGCTTTTTTTTTTTGTTTTTGACCTGTATCAAATATGTAAGCCTGATACTGATATAATTAATTTGTTGTCAACTGATTATGTTATGGAAAGTTGTACAGATACAGATACATAATGCTTTATTAATCCCATTGGGAAATTGGGAACTTGTTACAACACCCTTAACAAAGACAACACAAGATCACAACAATAAACTGAATAAGATGCAAAGACAGAACAAAATTACCAATAATAGCCTTAGTACCAAATAAACAAATTTAAAACTACACTACAAATAAAACATCCATACAATTAAATTACAACATAGAATAGATAACACAGATTAAAATAACAGACAAACTACCAAATACAAATTACCAACGTACTATAAAAACAACACAAAAACCTGATCATAAACCAGAATTAAATCTTCACCTCCAGCCCTCGCAGAAAATAATTATATATCTCGATCTCCACAGGCCAAAGTGATTTCCTGTGTCACTCCGTGGTGCATCATGGGTGTAACAATCTGTCACTGATGGTGCTGATTGAGTGGGAGGAGTTGTCCAAGATTGAACGTAACATGAACAGTCTCCTCTCCAACACTGTTGTAAAAGACTCCAATTTCAATCCAACAACATCACCCAAGATGCAAAGAGTAGGTATTATTGGTATATACTGTGTGCAAGGTAACCCTTCCCAATACCTACTGCCCCCGCACCAGGAAAATAAAAAAAATGATTATCACAAGCTGCTGTTTATATATACTAAGGTAAAATAATTAAAATACCATACATGCAAGAAGAACATAAATGGCAAGGCAGCGCTAAAAAAGAGATGCACTTATTTCAAGTAATTGCTTTTAAAACATGAGAACACAGTCCATAGTCCAAATCACACAAGGTCCCAAGAGATGAATCAGGGGAGTGTAGCTGGATCAGCTGTGAAGTGTTTGGAAAGGAAACAAACAACACCTGCGATGTGTCACAAAGTCCTGCTCCCATAGGGATTGCACTCACCAAAGCCAATGGCCAAACATTCTCATGTCTGGCTGGAACAGCGTTTAAAAGTCGTTGAATTCACTCTTGGCAGCTCTCAGTGGTTTTAACAAATACTTGTGCAGGTGGTACATGTGAAAAAGAGAACAAATCTCCACTAGTGCAATAATGTCAGAACCATCAAACACTTTTATTTTGCTAAAAATCCTTAAGCCATCAGGGGCGTGACTGTACGGCAACCAACTGAGTCAGTAGCACACGAGGAAGCTGATGAGCCGCATGCAGTGCAGGCAGCGTCGGGTGAGATCGATTACAGCTTGTCATAAGCCACTCTATCTCCAGCTATTTTTGTGTGACAACATGCTTGTGTTATAATTGCTTTGTGTAAGTGTGATGGCTTAAGGATTTTTAACAAAATAAAAGCGTTTGATGGCTCTGACATTATTGCATTAGTGGAGATTTGTTCTCTTTTTCACATGTACCACCTGCTCAAGTATTTGTTCAAACCACTGAGAGCTGCCAAGCATGAATTCAACAACTTTTAAACGCTGTTCCAGCCAGGCATGAGAATGTTTGGCCATTGGCTTTGGTGAGTACTATCCCTATGGGAGCGGGACTTCGTGACACATCGCGGGTGTTGTTTGTTTCCTTTCCAAACACTTCACAGCTGATCCAGCTACACTCCCCTGATTCATCTCTTGGGATATTGTGTGATTTGGACTATGGACTGTGTTCTCATGTTTTAAAAGCAATTACTTGAAATAAGTGCATCTCTTTTTTAGCGCTGCCTTGCCATTTATGTTCTTCTTGCATGTATGGTATTTGAATTATGCAACAACATCACCTGCCTTGCAAATCAGTTTATTGAGTCTGTTGGTGTCGGACACCCTAAGCCTATAGTATTTATTTGTTTTATGATTTTTATTATTATTTTATCATAAAACTGTTGATTCTGCCAGAAATACTTTGAGTTGATAACGTTCTGTATTTGCCGTCTATGAACTGTTTATCAGTAATCAATTTTACCAATTCCCCCTCTGGACTACAGAACACACCCCCCTTATGTTATGGAAAAGAGGAGAATGATCAGTGTTTGATCTGATCTAAGACACTGCATACATACAGCACAGTGAATGAACATTGGTATCCAAGGACATCAAGTGTGTTACTGGCAGAATCACCAGGTAAAAATAAAGCAAAAAAGTCAGAAACAAAAAAAACCTAATATAATCACCACATCTAAGGACTAGTAAGCTACAATATATTACATTTTGTTTTTGGGTTTAGATGCATATAATTATCCAATAATGTACACAGAAAATGACTGTTTTTTATTTGCAATGCACATGGTTTATAATAAATAAATCCCACTTGATAATTTATTTTACCAATTTAAATAGAAAAAATATGTATCTAAAGATTTGAAGTTCTAACTTTCTTTGACCAAACCCACTCTTACCATGCATCCCCATGACCTGTGCAGTTTTATATAGTTTTCCTTATATTTTCTATCACCAGTATCACACTTCCTATCCTCCTTAATTCAAAGTCAATAAGGTCATGATGCTTGTCTAGTCTAATTCCTGTTTATACGCTTTAGTCACTTACCACCACTATTCTTTTTTCCTTTTTTTATAATTATTTCTTTATTACTACATTTTTCATTGGAAGCTGGACTGAATCTATAAATAATTTGTATTAAAGTAGCTTTATGGTTCATGAATTTTTATGTGACAGTAGGGACGCCACCAATAGAAGCCAAGGAACTGTAATTTAGTCATGATTTATTGTAATTCTGCATTGTGCTCCTTTAATTTGTCATCATAAGGAGACAGTTTATTAAATACTCAGCTCAGGTTTTGGAAACATATGAAAAATGGTTGTGGATTGCAAAAATGTGGAAATCGATGAGCCATAATCATTGCATTAGTAGAGCAATTGTCTGAGAGAGGGCCATCACTGAGTTGCTGCCTCCTTTTGTATTTCATCCAGAGATTACGCTAATTCATTTCAATGACCTTAGTTAATGTTGTTTATTAGGACTTGACATTTACCAAGAAGTCATAAATCAAGCAGTGCTGTTGCACAGATAAATCCTGTTTACTGTACTTCTACTTTGTTGACCACAGAAAACACATTTGTAAAGTGATCCCTGACTTCCATGTAAGTCTTTGTGGTGTTTATTTTTTAAGTAAGTTAAAAAATGTTAATATGGATATTTTTAAGCTCTAAATATTATCTTTTATAATTAGATGGATCTCTCTTCGACTAAATTACTAGATAATTTTTAAATGACACAACTTTAGAAACATTATCCTGCGACCACCCAATAACTATACTTCTTATTTTCTCAATCCCCCACAGTTATTACCCTTTCGTATCATTTAACCCTCCCTCCTAGATTGCAAGCTCTAACGAGCAGGGCCCTCTGATTCCTCCTGTATTAAATTGTATTGTAATTGTAGTGTCTGCTCTAACATTATAAAGTGCGGCGCAAACTGTCGGCGCTATATAAATCCTGTATAATAATAATAATAATTATCTTGAAGCATTAAATCAAGAGATGTACAGTAAAACACATAGATATAACATGACCAATTGTGTGACTATATTTTTAAGCCTTGAAATGTGTGAGCTAATGCAAAGGACTGCTGTACAAACCAATGTAGTTCCCCGCATGTTAACTACATGATCTCTCTTAATGTTGTAATTGGAAAAAACTGCAGCCCTCCAGCATTCCTTTTTGAGTGCAACACTCCTCGCAAATTACATTTGTACAATATTAGTGCATTAGGTCTATGGAACTGGACATGCCATACCTCAGTGCAGACATATGGAAAAGCAGTGAGCCAAATTCCAGGAGAGATGATGAGAATTCTGGGAAAACCTACCAACCAACTGCTACCTTAACATGCACACAAGATAATTTTTTTGACAGTTCTAGAAAAAGTATACCTTTCTTAGATGTATTTATATCAATGTTTGGAAAAGCAGATTTTCCTTTTGCTATTAACCATGAAAATTATTCTGAATAAATAACATAATATCAAATCTATGTTTTCACTTTAAATGCATGCAACCAGCGTATCGAATGAAAAAAACTGAAAGATCCCTACATCCACACAAACAATGTGGATGCAGGGATCTCTCTCTCTGTGCTATTTTATTCTGATAGTGGACCCCCCGCCCCACCTTCATCAGACTACATTAGAATACACAGATCAGAGCTGCAGTCATTGGCTGCAAGCGCTGACTGAATGCTGATTTTCCAGCAGGACCTTTCAATAGAAGCTGAATGTTAGAACAGACAGCAGCACACATAGAGAGAAATTCGACCAGTTTCTGCTAAACCAACTGATTTTCCTGCTTAACACTTCCAGGTATTTAGAAAGTTCAAATGACTCCTCCTGAAAATCATTTCTTTTTTTTTCTCTTGATAAGAGTGGTGCCATCATTGTTAGGGCATTATCAAGGATCAGCATCTACTTCCTTGAGATGCTGGCCCAGACATGACATGATCATGTAAATCCCAGTGTAATTATGGCAGTCTCCCCCGCTGCCACCAGAATGTGACAAATACATTCCGCTCAGGGGACAACAATCGAAGCACTAGCAGACTGAAAGTAATTTTCACTGAGGTAAGCTAATGCTGCAGTTAAACCTTTACACACCTAAATGGTAGCCACAAACACATGTTTTGATGGAAACATGCACCGTTCATGGCATCAGCAGTAACTATTCTGCCTTTTGAGGTTATCTGTGACACTTGCTGGTATGTGAGACAGAAATGCATCAGAGGTAAAATATGGTAGATGTCAAAGAGGCAAGGATTCTTTCATTTCTGATTAGAGCATTTCAAAATTCAGCTTATCAATGTTTTTAATGAAAAGAAAAATGATACAAGACCATGTTTGCAGAAAAGATATTACAAAATAATAATAATTGTGTTGCTTAGTGTTTATGGGATTAAAAGTGAAAAGTACTTAACAAAGTTCACCTGGTTTTTGGGCCTTGTGAGTAAGGGAGCTAGTTACAGAGTAGTCCAATCTGATAGAATCAACAGCTCTCATAATGATTCAGCATTCGTTCCCCGTCTCTATTGGCACTCAAAAGAGGGTATTGCTGAGCCAACAACCCCCCCACACCCAATCAAAAGAGCTGAGGTGAAAGAGTGCTAAAGCTTTTGATTATACTTCAGCAGATACTCTCCCAATGCCAATTTTTCTAACTGTATCAATATTGCCAGATGACCATGTTTTATTGTCCGACAACCAACATATTAATGCACAGAATGAAATTACAATTTTTCTGGCACAAAACCTGAAATGAATCCTGTATACGGGTGCATCACAAAAAATTAGAATATCATCAAAAAGCATTTTTCTTTTCAGTAATTCAATTCAAAATGTGAAAGTCATACATATATTATACAGAGTGTCTCACAAAAGTACACCTCACATTTTTGTAAATATTTTATTACATCTTTTCATGTGATAACACTGAAGAAATGACACTTTGCTACAATGTAAAGTAGTGAGTGCACAGCTTGTATAACAGTGTAAATTTTCTGTCTCCTCAAAATAACTCAACACACAGCCATTAATGTCTAAACTGCTGGCAACAAAAGTGAGTACACCCCTAATTGAAAGTGTCCAAATTGGGCCCAAAGTGTCAATATTATGTGTGGCCCCCATTATTTTCCAGCACTGCTTTAACCCTCTTGGGCATGGAGTTCACCAGAGCTTCACAGGTTGCCACTGCAGTCCTCTTCCACTCCTCCATGACGACATCAAGGAACTGGTGGATGTTGCACTCCTCCACCTTCCATTTTAGGATGCCCCACAGATGCTCAATAGGGTTTAGATTTGGAGACATGCTAGGCCGGTCCATCACCTTTACCCTCAGCTTCTATAGTAAGGCAGGGGTCATTTTGGAGGTGGGTTTGGGGTCGTTATCATGTTGGAATACTGCCCTGTGGCCCAGTCTCTGTAGGGAGGGGATCATGCTCTGCTTCAGTATGTCACAGTACATGTTGGCATTCATGGTTCCCTCAATGAACTGTAGCTCTTCAGTGTCAGCAGCACTCATGCAGCCCCAGACCGTGACACTCCCACCAACATGCTTGACTGTAGGCAAGACACACTTGTCTTTGTACTCCTCACCTGGTTGCTGCCACACACTCTTGACACCATCTGAACCAAATACATGTATCTTGGACTCATCAGACCACAGGACATGGTTCCAGTAATCCATGTCCTTAGTCTGCTTGTCTTCAGCAAACTGTTTGCAGGCTTTCTTGTGCATCATCTTTAGAAGAGACTTCCTTCTGGGATGACAGCCATGCAGACCAATTTGATTCAGTGTGCAGTGTATGGTCTGAGCACTGACAGGCTGAACCCCCCACCCCTTCAACCTCTGCAGCAATGCTGGCAGCACTCATACGTCTATTTCCCAAAGACAGCCTCTGAATATGATGCTGAACATGTGCACTCAACTTCTTTGGGTCTGTTCTGAGTGAAACCTGTCCTGTAAACCGCTGTATGGTCTTGGCCACCATGCTGCAGCTCCGTATCAGGGTCTTGGCAATCCTCATATAGCCTAGGCCATCTTTATATAGTAAACAATTCTTTTTTTCAGATCCTTAGAGAGTTATTTGCCATGAGATGCCATGTTGAAATTCCAGTGACCTGTATGAGAGATTGAGAGCAATAACATCAAATTTAAAACACCTGCTCCCCATACACACCTGAGACCTTGTAACACTAACAAGTCACATGACACCGGTGAGGGAAAATAGCTATTTGGGCCCAATTTCGACATTTTCACTTAGGGGTGTACTCACTTTTGGTGCCAGCGGTTTAGACATTAATGGCTGTGTGTTGAGTTATTTTGAGGGGACAGAAAATGTACACTGTTATACAAGCTGTACACTCACTGTTTTACATTGTAGCAAAGTGTCATATCTTCAGTGTTGTCACATGAAAAGATAGAATAAAATATTTACAAAAATGTGAGGGTGTACTCACTTTTGTGAGATATTGTAGATACATTACACGCAAAGTGATATATTTAAAGCATTTCTTTCTTTTAATTTTGATGATTATGGCTTACAGTTAATGAAAACCCAAAATTCTGTATCACAGAAAATAATAATATTACATAAGACCAATAAAAAAAAAAGATTTTTATTACAGAAATGTTGGCTTACTGTAGGAAAAGTATGTCCATGCACAGAATAGCATGCACTCAATGCTTGGTTGGAGCTCCTTTTGCATGAATTACTGCATCACCGCGGCATGGCATGGAGGCGATCAGCCTGTGGCAATGCTGAGGTGTTATGGAAACCCGGGTTGCTTTGATAGCGGTCTTCAGCTCATCTGCATTGTTGGGTTTGATGCCTCTCATCTTCTTCTTGACAATACCCCACCGATTCTCTATGGGGTTTAGGTCAGCCAATTAAGCACAGTGATACCATAATCATTAACCACTTAAGGATAGGGTTGAGCGAACCCGAACTGTAAAGTTCGGGTTCGTACCAGACTTTAGGGTATCCGTGTCCCGAACCCGGACATTTGAGAAAAAGTCCGGGTTCGGGTATAAGTGCCTCATAAAATCTAAGCAATTTTTCTGTTTGTTAGGTGGGAGTTTGCAGCCATTTTTGCAAGTGCAGTGCAAAGTAGTGTCAGGGACACTACTTTAATCGTGTTCTGTTAGTTCAGTTGGCAACATTTTGGCATATTTAAATACTACTTTTACATTGCAGTTAGACAAATTAATTTTTTTTTTTTTTTGCAAAATATTACATTTGCGGCCAGCGGGGCATTTCTTGCACAAAATTAAAAAGTGCTTCTACATTGCTGGTTTTAAAAAAAAAATATTCTAAATACTACATTTGTGGCCAGCGGTGCATTTCTTGCACAAAAATAAAAAGTGCATCTACTTTGCTGGTTTAAAAAAATATATTATAAATACTACATTTGCGGCCAGCGGTGCATTTCTTGCACAAAAATAAAAAGTGCGTCTACATTGCTGGTATAAAAAAAAGGATAATAAATAGTGCTACATAGTACATTTGCACCTTGCTGTGCATTTCTTGCACAATATTAAAAAGTGTGTCGACATTGCTGGTTTAAAGGGGGATTGGGTTTTGGGGAGATTGGGACTTTAATGAGGCTGTGACATGGTAGGGTCATACGGCTCCATCCCTGATACTTGGTAAAGTATAAGATAAATGGGTTGGGACTTTAAATGACACACATGGTGGGAAATAAATACATGATGGATCAATAAAAAGATTGTATTAAGGAATTTTAAGGTTACATAATAGTGTAATATAGTAGTATACAGGTAATCAAAAAGTGGAAGAAAGCCCCAACATGATTATACAACAGAACAATCTCAATGTAATATAGGTCCAATTCATATATATAAACACAAAACATGTAGACGCAATTCCCTGATCCATCAATTGGATGTATATACAAACAATAGTGTTCCACAGATAGTAGTCTGTGTAATCCATGGCCTGACAATGCCTCCTATGGGTAATACCCCAGTATAAAGGTAGAGATTAATGTTGCTGAGATATGATGATCGGTAGCTCTACGAGTTTCGTGATATTTTTATCACTCATCAGGAGCAAGCATAAAATTCACCTGAAATAGATGAAAGGTAGTTACAATTAGATGTCATGGCAGTCATTGAGAGCCCCGCCATCCCAAAGGGAGAGGGCAAACTGCTCCATCTACCATGTCCACACAACAGCAGGGCACCGCTGGGGTGCAGGAGGCGCCTGGGAATCACTGGGTCCGGGAGCTGAGGCAGGTGGTGAGGCAATGGTCCCCTCCAGGATGGCACCCAGCATGATGTGCCTGTGGGAGGTGAATGAGTACAGGAGATTTGAATGCACAATCAATGGTGGTGGAGTGTAGGAAATCACTTGGGGAAGTGGATGAAAGTCTGTAGGGAGGTGAATGGGGAGAGGAATAGGTCAAGGAGGATAAGGAATGAATAAGTAAGTAAGTGAGGATAGGAGCAGGTGAATAAAAGTCTAAGCGAAAGTGAGGAGAATTGAAGGAAGGAAGAAGAGAGGTGAATGCATAGTGAAGGATGGGAACAAGAAAAAGGGATGAAAGAGCCTGAGCAGGCCCTGTGAAGAGTGGATGAAGGGGAGTGAAGGTGTGCGTGTAGATGAAAGTACCTGGGTGGATGTGAGTAGCTGAAGCTATGGCAGGGTGCTGTGTACTGGAAGAGTATGCTGGAGGTGTCCAGATCCACACTGAGCAATGCCTGATATAGGCACTGCCGCACATCCACCCGCCAATGCCACGCACGCAGGAGCAAAGCGGAGGGGGTGCCTGGCCTGGACTAGGAGAGCTAGAGGCCAGCAATCTGCCTCCAAGTGCGCCTGCGAGCATGGATACCCAGCCGATGCTGCACTCAAGGAGAGGCAGCGTGAAGGGATGGGTGAGGTGGCGTGGACACACAGCGAGGAAGAACCCGCCCCCCTGGCATTCCCAAGGGAGGGGTAGCCCCACGGTGTGTGTCGCAGCCCCCACACCAGCAAGGACCGAGCGGTGATGCGCCCCCACAGTGGGACACAGTCATGCATGGACATGGGGAGCGAGATACATAGCAATATACAAAATTGCTGGTTTAAAAAAAATATATAGTGCTACATAGTACATTTGCACCTTGCTGTGCATTTCTTGCACAAAATTAAAAAGTGCATCTACATTGCTGGTTTAAAAAAAAAGAATAATAAATAGTGCTACATAGTACATTTGCACCTTGCTGTGCATTTCTTGCACAAAATTAAAAAGTGCGTCGATATTGCCCGTTTAAAAAATAATATAAATTTGTGCTAAATAGTACATTTGTGTCCAGAATGAGGAGAGCGTCAAATAAGGGACGTGGTGCTGCTGGTGTTTGTGGTGTTGGTGAAGCTCCTGTTGCAAGGAGAGGACATGGTCGATCTGTGCCAGCTACACGCACAAGTGAAACACCTTCCTCAGGTATGAGTAGCCGACAGAACCTTCAATGTTATATGGTAGGCCCGAATGCCGCTCAACAAATCATGAGGCCAGAACAAGTACAGGCAATAGTAGATTGGGTGGCTGACAATGCCTCCAGTTCCTTCACATTGTCTCCCACCCAGTCCCTTGCTGAAAGCTCAGAGTTGGCACCTGAACCCCATGGCCATCTGTCTTTCTCCTCAGCCCCTTGTAAATCAGCCAAGCAGTCTGAGCCCCAAGTCATGCAGCAGTCTCTTATGCTGGTAGACGCGCTGCTGAAGGCATTCCCAGTGGAAGCGCAAGGCGAAGGCAGAGGAGGAGGAAGAGGTCGCCAACGCAGCTGTGGCACCGCCAGCACCTCAGAAGGCAGGGTTAGCATGGCCGAAATGTGGAAAAGCTTTGTCAGCAGCACGCCACAACAAACAGCACCACCAGCTGATAGGCAACGTCTTAGCAGGAGGCAGCATTTCAGCAGCATGGTGGAACAGTAAGTGTGCACAAGCCTACACGTACTGACTGATGAGTCTGCCCCATTCAACTTCTGGGTCTCCAAATTGGGCACATGACCTGAGCTTGCCCTTTATGCCTTGGAGGTGCTGGTCTGCCCTGCAGCCAGTGTATTGTCTGAACATGTGTTTAGCATGGCAGGGGGCGTTATCACAGATAAGCGCAGCCGCCTGTCCACAGCCAACACGGACAAGCTAACGTTTATTAAAATGAACCAGGCATAGATCCCACAAGACTTGTCTGTACCTTGTGCAGAATAGACATTTATACCGGCCTCACACAGCCATTGGTATACTTAGGTGAACTTTTTTTTTATAGAACATAAGTCTTTATAGGAATTTGTAACAGGAGAAACATGAAAAATAAACCATGGTACATTTTATATGGAAAAAGTGAACCCGTGCTAGAACATCTCTGGATTTGTCTGCAGATAGTGATCTTTTTTTTTAATATGTCTCAATATTTAGGGGGCTATCCCAATTAGAAAAAAAAACAAACAAACAAAAAACAGTGTTGGCTACCTCCTCCTCCTCCTCCTCCACCACCACTTCCACCTATACCGCCATGGTCACCGCCTCCTCAACCTCCTACTCCACATCCACCTCCTCCTCCTTTTTTATTTTTTTTTATGTGATTTTAAGTTATTTCCCTATCCACATTTGTTTGCAGGGCCCTTGTCCTACTCTTACCCCCATTTTGCTTCCTTTTGCAGCCATCTAGCCCTTTCCAGGACTTTTTAAGAGCCATTTTAGTGCCCAAAAGTTCGGGTCACCATTGACTTCAATGGGGTTCGGGGTCAAGTTCGGGGCCGAACTCAAACTTTTTCACGAAGTTAGGCCGAACCCATCGAACCCAAACATCCAGGTGTCCACTCAGCTCTACTTAAGGATTGGAAGGATTTCTCAGGTTAGGACCAGAGCACTTTCTGCGATACCTCACTGTGTCGCTTTAATTGACAATTGCACAGTCGTGCAATGTTGTGCCCAAACAAAATTTGTGTCATTTTTTTCCCACAAATAGAGCTTTCTTTTGGTGATATTTTATCACCTCTGCGTCATTTCTGATCACCGCTATAAACAAAAAAATAGTGACAATTTAAAAAAAAATATATATATTTCTTACTCTTTGCTAAAATACATATCTAAAAAAAATATAAAAAAACAAATTTATTCATCGGTTTTGGCCGATATATATTCTTCCTCATATTTGTGGTAAAAAAAAATTACAAAATGCGTTTATTGATTGGTTTGCGCAAAAGTTGCCGCATTTACAAACCATGAGAATTCATTTCTTGCGTTTTTACAATTTTTTTTTTTACTAGTAATGGCGGCGATCTGCGATTTTTATCGGAACTGTGACATTGCAGTGGACATGTCGGACAGTTTTGACATTTTTTTGGGACCAATGACATTTATACAGCGATCAGAAATTTAAATATCCACTGATTACTGTATAGATGTCATTGGCAGTGAAGGGGTTAACCTGCAGGGGGAGATCTAGTGGTTAAGTGTGTAACCTAGGCGTGTTCTAACTGGGAGGGGTTGAGCTCCCAGGGGCACCGGAGATCTAACTGATCCCAGTGACAGGGATCAGTAGATCTCTGTTATGCTGCCTGACAGAGCGGGGAACGGTCGTGTTTACATCGGCGGTTCTCCGTTTTTGTTCTCTGCTAGGCAATCGTGGCTCGCTAGCGGACATTGAGTCCACCTGAGCTGTGGCCACACTCCTGCCATCTATAAATGGTTGGGAACCGGTTAAACCAGGTTTTGGTACTTTTGGCAGTGTGGGCAGGTGCCAAGTGAGAGAAGGGACTGATCACTACTAATACATAACTCATTTATGCAAATAAACAGTTTGGCTGAATCAAATTAATCTTTGACTAATCTTTATATAGTTACACTGTCCATTATATTAGGCAAATTTAGGTGCCTAAAGGGTCTACTTTTTCTCTTAATATTAGGTAAACATGCACAGAGCTCTACCACCACCTATAAATCCCAATACTTTTTCAATGTGATTCCAATAAAACAAGTATATGCATATATTATTAAACAAGTTAAAACAAAATATAATGTGCTATAATGGTGTAAATCTATTAAAGTGTCCAAAAATTCTTAAAATTGTCTTTTTTTTTATCCATCAACAATCTTTAATCTCCCTCAGCAACTTTACATCCCGCGATTGTCTTACTCCCTGGTCATTACACAAACAGCATAGCTTGTCCAATACCTGTATTCCAGACAGCTGTGCCATACAGTCAAATGTTGTCAGGAGCATTCACAGTAGGAATTACAGTAAGTAGTCAATCACAGTAAGAGTTACAGCAATCCGGTATATTAGCCCCTGGCTACTGAAATTATTTCTTTCCTATGAGAGCTGTTACATTGATATGTCTAAATTTAGTTTGCCACAATAATTACAAAGCCATTGTGTTATTAAGAAATGTATCAGAAGGATATTGGTTTGCTATTCTTTACACAAATTACTGGGTATTGTTTAATGATAAACAACTGGCGGGTTCTCTTATTGATTGGCTTTCTCTTAGAACTATTCTTCCCCGCACTTTTGCCAAATGCTGTTGGAAGATAATTACTGTTAGCATTGTTTATCTGTTTTTTAAATTTTGTTTGTAGAAAGAGTCTATCAATGAATTCTAGAAAGCAGAATATACTTCTTATCCTGTAATGTCCTGTAATGTCTGGTTTTCTTTCACTATGGTGCTTTAGGATATTTTATAGAAACTTAATTAAAAACATCATTCTATTTTTATTTCAGATAAAGCCACCCCATGTGGTTTATTGTGTTCTTTTTATTGTTACAGCTGTTTGAATGCTTGTAAGAACCTGAAAAAAGTGGTAGCCGTGCCAGTTAGTATATTTTTATGATCATGTAGCTTTACGAATAAATGTTTTAGCGTGGAGGTTTAGGCTGTTTTTTCTGGTTTAAGTGAAGGCTTCTGATACATATTCTTTATACCAGATATAAAACATCTGCATTTTATTGGCTGAATTTTTTATATTATTTTCTGCACAGCTTTAGTGTTCATCTATTAAACCATAATTCTAAGCAGAAAGTAAATCCTATCAGTACTGATTCTGTCCAAGAAACGCAAAAGCTTTAGATTATGTGGGAAGGTATAGAACCTCTATTACTCTTTTTTTAATGTTGTCTCTGTCCCCATTTGGGAGCTTTCTACACTGTTCTGTTTGGGAGACTGGTGCTACCTGGGACAGGACGTAAGGAGAAATGGAATTTTAAGGCCTCATACACACGGGTGTTTTTTTAACACCGCGTTTTTTTTTTGTTTTGTCTTTTTAAATCTCAAAGTGCTTTATTTAAATAGGCTGACATACATAAACAAAAACAAACAACACTTTAAAACTCTGTAAAAACGCCAATTCCGGCTTACACGTGTGTGTAACATCACTTCCGATCTACACATTTCGTCATGTGACTCTCAGAATGTGATCTCATGGCCAGAGGTGTTCTTTATATACAGGCAGTTGCCCTCACTCATTGCCATTCTTTCCAACAGCTGTATACATGGAACAACTCACTTCCGCCCTCAGTTAGCCCTTAGTTTACATCTTAAGCAGCAATATATACATCTTCTCATGTTCCCAATTACAACCAATGGACTATTTACTAGTTAAAATTGGCTGCTCACACCCCAACCTAATTAACCCCTCAAAGTCAAAACATTTTAACATCCTAAACCTAACACTTATACAGACCAGACTAAAACTCCCCCTAGTAGACACATAACAAAATCCTATTAACCACTTGCTTACTTTACCACCGCGTTTTTTAGTGTTTTTTGCAGCTCTCATTGTTATTCAATGGCCCCATAAAAACGCCAACGTTTTTGAGCTGTAGGTGGCATCAGCGTTGTTAAACTGTAAATCAATCGCAGGACCCTCGCGTTCCGAGGCTGTAACGTTATGGCGTTTTTGACGCTAATCCGGAAAAATGCTCACTAACGCACATTAACGCCGTGGCGACATTAACTGGCGTTTTTAGTGCCGGCGTTTTCCGGTTAAAAAATAGCAGAGGAATGTAATGGGTTTTTTGTTTAAAAAACACCTATTGACGCCGACGCTCACTGACACTCACTAACGTTCATTAACGCTGATGCAGAACACCAATGAAATCCCGTTTTTGACACCGATTTTTGCCTGACGTTGGTCCCAACGTTTTGCTATTACGCCCGTGTGTATGAGGCCTTAGTGGTGTAGGCAAGGGCTTGTAAGGCCATAGAGGAGATATTGGTGTACTGATGCACTGCAGCAAATTCTTGATGCAGCAATGAAGTACTGAGCTGTTAGTTTGTGTTTCTTTTATGCACCTTGACATTTGTTTTAATTATGATTTAAATAGACTCTGTCCTTTGCTCATACTGTCTTTTGCTAACCCACCTCCTGGCCTACTTTTACTTACCTTTCAGCACTCCTCTCCTTCCACAACTGAAGCTGATGCAAAATACCCAGTAATTTCAGATATGTGGGAGAATGTGGCCCACTCCCTTGATGCAGATTTTGCTTCTGAGCAGTCAGTTGCCAGGATCCAACACTGTCACATTACATAGAGGGGACATTATCAATGTTTTGTAATAGCTGACATTGATGAAGGAGCAAAGCAATGATGAGAATAATTGAGTTGGGAGGTGGGCTCGCAAGAGACTGAATTAGCAAATTGACAAAGTATTTATTTATCTAATAAGTTTGCTATAAAGTGTTTATGAAAGAAAAAGAGACAATGGCCCTGATTTACTATACCTCCCAAATCTACTCCAGCAGTGCCTTAAAATAACTCCCAGTTAAAGGCAATTACAACTTCAGCTCTCACCCACTCGAGTAAAATAGCACACCTGCGAGCTCTATTTGCCTGTGAAGATGCCTCTCAGGTTATGTGTTGATGTTGGCTGGGATTGAACTTGCAGTTGTATGCAAGTTCATTGCCCTAAAAAAAAAAAAAAACATTTCCACCCCTCTCTCTAATTGTAACAGCCTTAGCCCCAGGGCACATGTCTGAATAGAAAAAAAATGTTTCTCATTTTTTTTTTCAGGAGCAGTGGTTTAAATAATGGTTAAAGTGAAAAAAAAATATATTCCTTTAACCACTTCAGCCCCAGAAGGAATTCACGCTTTAGGACCTGAGCACTTTTTGCAACTTGGCACTGCGTTGCTTTAACTGACAATTGCGTGGTAGTGCGACGTTGTACCCAACCAAAATTTGCGTCCTTTTTTACCCACAAATAGCGCTTTCTTTTGGTGATATTTGATCTCCTCTGTGTCATTTGTGATCGCCGCTCTAAATAAAAAAAAGAGCGTCAATTTTTCACAATAACCAGTTTTTCTTCGTTTTTGCTAAAATACAAATCCAATTGTAAAAAAACAAAAATCTGTTTATTTACTTGTTTTTGGCCGATTTTTATTCTTCCTCCTATCTTTGTTAAATAAAAAATTGCAATTGGCGTTTATTGTTTTGTTTGCGCAAAAGTTGCTGTGTTTAGGGATAATGCAAATGAATTACTGGAGTTGTATTTTTTACATTTTTTACTAGTAATGGTAGCGATCTGCGATTTTTAGCGGCACTGCAATATTGCAGCAGACATGTCGGACCATTTAGACATTTTTTTTGACCATTGGCATTTATACAGCGATCGGTGCTATAAAAATGCACTGCTTACTGTAGAAATGCCATTGGCAGTGAAGGGGTTAACCGTGTTCCCTATGGGGAGTTCTAACTGTATGGGGGCTAGGCTGCCAGGGGGAGGGAAGTGATCATGGCTTCCATATACAGGAAGCCTGTGATCACCGCCCTTCCCCCTCTGTCCGAACGGAGATCCATGTTTACATACACCGACCTCCATTCTTTCACTGCAGAGGGGCCATCGTGGGTAGCCATTGGCAATCGAGTCTGCCCTACCCACTCCCTGCCCCCCCCGGAACACAGTGAGCATGCAAGCATGCCTCTGGCAGCACGCGCGCGCTCACAATGCTAGTCATCACCGCTGCCGTCAGGTGTGGGCGGTCTGCGATAACGAACCACTTTGCCGCAGTCACGCTGCGGCGGGTGGGCAGCAAGTGCTTAAATATTGTGCTTGATGGGTCCCCTTAGTATGGATCTCTGTGATGTGAACAGTGGCACCGCAAAATTACATTTGTAAAGGAAAAATTGTCATTTAAAAATGGTCGTGGCTGGAATGCATCGCTGGTTCCCTGCAATATAGATAAAGATCACTGAAAAAGTATTGTGTTGGGGGTCCCACCCAGTCCATACCAGGCCCTTCGGGTCTGGTATGGATTTTAAGGGGAACCCCACACCAAATTGATAATAAAAAATTGTGTTGGCCCCCCCCAAAATCCAAACCAGACCCTTATGCGAGCATGCAGCCCTGGCAAGGCGGGGGGTTGGGGACGAGTGAGTGTGCCCCCTCCGAACCTTATCAGGCCACATGCCCTCAACATGGGGAGGGTGCTTTGGGGTCTGGTTTGCATTGTGGGGGGACCCCAATGCCATTTTTCCCAAAATTTGGCATGGGATTCCCCTTAAAATACATACCAGACCTGAAGGGCCTGGTACAAACTTTGCGGGGGACCCCTACTCAACATTTCTGTTTACTTTTGGTGTGGAGTTCTTAAAATCTATGCCAGACCCTTATCTGAGTGTGCATGCACTGTATATAGTCTACACAGTGGTGTAGTGGTTAGCACTTTCGCCTGGGAGCAAATAGGTTCAAATCCCAACTACAACACTACCTACCTGGAATTTGAATGCTCTCCCTGTGCCTGTGTGGGATTCTTCCAGTTTCCTCCCAAAGACATGCAGGTAGGTAAATTAGATCCTGTTTAAATTGGCCCTAATATATATGTGAATTAGGGGCCATAGATTGTAAGCTCCTTGAGGATAGAGACTCATGTGAATGTACAATATATATGTAAAGCGACAGCACTATATAAGTACCTGAAATAAATAAATGCAGTGTATTATATATACTGTACATATATATGCCACTGCCTAACCTTTTGCTATCTCCGCAAATGTTTTCACTATATTCGGCCTCTGTGTAAGTGGCCTTATATAATGTGGGCATGGACTCAGACCCGCTGAGCAATGATTGGCCAAAGGCACCCTTCCTTTGGCCAATCATGGCTCTCACAGCAGAGCATGCTGTGATTGGCCAAAGCACGCAGGTCATGTGCATTCTTTGGCCAATCAGCAGGCGGCATTCCCCCACAATTTCACTGAATTATGGGCCATTCAAATTTCCCACCAGCACCCCATAATGTTCAGGATTCGGCAACCCACCACTGTTCGATTCGAACATACTTTTAAGTCGAACCATGGGACCATCCCTATTGAGCATGGATGTACATCGCGACACACTTTTTTAACATAAAAGATGGGACAAAAAAAGTCTCCATTTTTACACGTTTTAGGGGAATGAGCATGATGTACCCCAATACACATTCACATAGGTGGCCAGGATCTGGTGGCTACCTTGTTAAGGGGGGGCTTCCACATTTCAATCAGCCCCCCAACCACCATGGTTGTCAGGAAAAGGCCCTTGTCCCCATCAACATAGGTACAAGAGGCTTTGAGGGGGGCACACAGAGCCACCCCAAAGCACACACCCCGTTATGTTAAAGGCATGTGGCCTGGTTTGTTCCAGGGGGGGGCCCTCACTTGTCCCCCCCCATCCTGACCTGCAGGCTGCATGCTCAGAAAGGGTCTGGAGTTTGGGGGAATCCCCCACCATTTTGTAACAACATTTGGAGTGGGCTTCCCCTTAAAATCCACCCGAGTCAAAGGGCTTGGTATGGATTGGGAGGACAATACATTATAGCCGCAAGCAAGTTAAATTACATTTTTGTTTAATCTAGGGGAGGATGTGGGAGCTATATGTGGTGTGGGTGGGGTTCATTGAATTATTTGGCATCACCACACAATTGCCTGCAGCCCTTGTGCACACAGCACTTCCTGTTTCCAGCCACATTATATTTCCTACTGATGTATATCTGTAATGACTATGCAAATATAAATAAGATGACTTCTCAATGCTGGTTCACACTAGTGCGATAGGGCAACCCTGCAAATCCGCTGCGGATTCCCGCATCACACGCAACTTAGATAGTTCCCACTGCCATATGCAAACTGCTAGCTGAGTCAATGGAAAGCTGAGATCCCCAAATCAGTTTGCAGATCGCACTGCAAACTGCAAATTCAGACAGGAATCAGATTGCATCGATGTGAACACCCATGTGATCTGATTCTGCTCCGTAATAAAAAAAAAAAAAAAAAAAGGGGTCCCGTGCGAGTTTGGTCAGGATGCGATGCAAATTCAGCCATACTATCTGTATGGCTGAACTTGCATAGTACAGATCGCATGAGATTTGCACTGCAAATCACATGCGATCTCGGACACCGCAGCCGTGTGATCCGGCCCTGAGGAGGTAATCCACTTCCCCAAAACTAATTAAAGTTACAAAACAACAAGCAAAATGAATTTCATTTTATTTTGCCAACAGAAACACGTACATATTTACTGGCATTAAAGTATTTGCAGTATATACACATTTAGCAAAACAGCAATTGGGTTCAAAGGGTCTTGCTCATTAGGAGCTTACAATCTAAAATTGGACTAAACCTTACAGTGGTCAATTTTAGTTTCACCATCCATAACTACCCACACATTTCATAAAATGACTAAACACCCACATGACATTATTAGCTGCAAAATTATAGAAAGATAATTAACAGTCATTTTAACAAAGCATTACAACATATTAAAAAGGCACAGATTAAACCAAGAACATTGAGTATAAGACAAACAATACACACCCCAATCAGACAACATGGTAAAATCAGGCCACTTTTGATGGTCAAAATGCACAATCATTTCAGCAAACAGCTCTAGTAAACCATTTGACATTACTATCAATTGCTTCTTCCACAAAAACCACAGCACCAAACCTGACCTCTCATCAGGCCAAACAAGCACCCCCTACTGAAGTGCCTTATATAAGCTAGCACTGGCACACGCCCAATAGAAGTACACGCCCACCAGTATCTTTCAATCTGTCTTTTCTAATTTATTTCACCTGAGAGGCTGCCATACCAATACTATTTGCTGTGTTAACCCTTGGCTATGTTCATCGTATAAGTCCAGGACAAAATTCTAAAGCCTGGTACACACGGTTCGATGGTCGTATACAACAAGTCGTACAAACGACCGTTGTATGCGAAATCAATCGTTAGTACGTGCGATTAGAACAGCCTACGTACAACAGGAGTTGTATGAGCAGACTACAAAACTTGATAGTACCAACAAGCGGTTGTACGACCGTTGTATTGTGTGTGCAGGGAAGTTGGTCCAACAAGTTGTATTGTGCAAAACACGGATGCTCAAAAGTC
>BLSH010329215.1:215861-239328 GCA_018402905.1 Glandirana rugosa
AAAAGGGAGAGGAGCAAAGGACTGGTCCTCTCTCAGTATAAGCAGGTTATATGCAAGGTGATACCCAAAACATTAAACTGGGTGATTGACAAAAAGAAGAAGAACAAAGATCTGCGTGATAGTCCAAGGTTATGATTCGATGGGTGGAAAAGGCCCGGAGGGCCGGGAAGGAGGGGGGAGGGTTGGATGTGGAAAACCCCAGCAGGTGCGGGTTGGGACCAGTGTTAACGCAGGCAGTTTTAGACGAAAGGGGGCCAACTGGGCCCTGGGCTAGTGGCGTCGAAGATGGAGGGGTTTTACGTCCTGGTGTCCACGGATGAGGAATTCCTATGCGGTCAAGACGAAAGAGGGGTAGATGGTCTCATCAGTTTAGAGTGGTCACAGTAACTGCTGGAATGTCACTAGAATGACCGAGATAGTTTCTATAGGGGTTCCATTTCTTGAGAAGGCTTGAACGGTTGCTCGAATAAAGAGTAAGGTTTAGACTTTCCTTTCGCAGCAGGTTATAACACAGCTTTTACAAAGCGAAGAATTAAGTCGATGAGTGCACATACCATTAAATAACGCAGCAGGGTTGATTTACGAAAACTATAGAGTGCAAAATTTGGTGCAGCTCCGCATAGAAACCAATCAGCTTTCAATTTGTTTTTTTTTTTGGCAAAGCTAAATTGAACAAGCTGAAGTTAGAAGCTGATTGGCTACCGTGCACAGCTGCATCAGATTTTGTACTCTCCAGTTTTAGTAAATCAACCCCAATGTATTGTAATAAGGATGTAATGCTTTGCTACCCCATGTTTTTACACCTTCATCAAATTAAGGAATGAAACACTCCCCATGCTGAAAGTATGGTTGTTAAGGTGCAATTAAGTGATTATCCATTCCATTAAGAATCTCTCTCTCCCTCCCTCTCTCTCCCTCCCTCTCTCCCCCTCTCTCTCCCCCTCGCTCTCTCTCCCCCCACCTCCCCCCCCTCTCTCTCTCTCTCTCTCGATATATATATATATATATATATATATATATATATATACTTACACTATATTACCAAAAGTTTTGGGACGACTGCCTTTACATGCACATGTACTTTAATGGCAGCTCAGTCTTAGCCCGTAGGGTCCAATATTGAGTTGGCCCACCCTTTTCAGCTATAACAGCTTCAACTCTTCTGGGAAGGCTATCCACAATGTTTAGGAGTGTTTCTATGGGAATGTTTGACCATTCTTCCAGAAGCACATGAGGTCAGGCAATGGTGTGGCAAGAAGGCCTTGCTCGCAGTCTCTGCTCTAATTCATTCCAAAGGTGTTCTATCGGATTGAGGTCAGGACTCTGTGCAGGACAGTCAAGTTCCTCCACCCCAAACTCACTCATCCATATCTTGGACCTTGCTTTGTGTGCTGGTGCGCAGTCATATTGGAACAGGAAGGGGCCATCCTCAAACTATTGCCATAAAATTGGGAGCATGAAATTGTCCAAAATGTCTTGGTGTGCTGACACCTTAAGAGTTCCCTTCACTGGAACTAAGGGGCCAAGCCCAACCCCTGAAAAAAAAACAGTACCTGATCTCACAAATGCGCTTCTAGAAGAACGGTCAAACATTCACATAGACACACTGCTAAACCTTGTGGACAGCCTTCCCAGAAGAAGTGAAGCTGTTATAGCTGCAAAGGGTGGGCCAACTCAATATTGAACCCTACAGACTAAAGCCTTGTACACACGCTTAGATTTTCAGATGACAGGACGTCCGTATGACCGAATTCATGCCAGAAGTGACGTAATGTGTTGACTAGCCTTGTATGTATTTTTTTGTTTCTGAGCATACATAGTCTTGATCGTACAATTTTATTCGTATGAAAACCATACTAATGATACAAGAATCAGACATTGCCTTGGCGTATGAAAAAATTCAAGTCTGCACATCCAGCTTTTGTCGTCGGAAAAATCAAAGTCGGCTGTCGAAAGGAGCATACTAATGGTAAGAATTTTGGACGATCGGTTGTCGTACAAAAATTTCCGTCCGAAATTTGCATAGTGTTTATGGGGCTTAAGACTGGGATGCCATTAAAGTTCATGTGCTTGTAAAGGCAGGCGTCCCAATACTTTTTGGTAATATAGTGTATATATACTCACGACCACTTTATTAGGTACACCTTGCTAGTTCTCAGGTTGGACCCCGTTTTGCCTTCAGAACTGACTTAATTCTTTGTGGCATAGATTCAACAAGGTGTTACAAACATTCCTTAGAATAGTAACCAACAGAAGATGGGTACACTGTAACCATATATGGATGAACTTGATCTGCAACAATATTCAAGTAGGCCATAGCATTTGAACAATGCTTGGTAATAATTGGCCTAAAGTGTGCCAAGAAAATACCCCCACACCTTTACACCACCACTACCATCCTGAACTGTTGATACAAGTGCGGATGGATCCATGCTTTTATGTTGATGACGCCAAACTTCGACCTTACTATCTGAATGTCACAGCTGAAATCAAGACTCATTAGGCCAGGCAGCATTTTTCCAATCTTTTATTGTCCAATTTTGGTGAGCCTGTGCGAATTGCAGCCTCAGTTTTCTTTTCTTAGCTGACAGGAGTGGCACCTGGTGTGTTCTTCTGCTTCAAAGTTTGATGGTTTTCATTCAGAGATGGTATTCTGCACACCTTGGTTGTAACGATTGGATATTTGAGTTACTATTGCCTTTCTATCATCTCAAACCAGTCTGCCCATTCTCCTCTGATCTCTGACATCAACAAGACATTTTCATCCACACAACTGCCACAATATTTTCTCTTTTTCAGACCACTCTTTGTAAACCGTAGAGATGGTTGTGCATGAGAATCCCAGTCCATTTGGCACCAACAACCATTCCATGTTCAAAGTCACCTAAATCACCTTTCTTCCCCATTCTGATGCCAAGTTTGAACTTCAGAAAGTTGTCTTCACCATGTTTAGATGCCTAAATGCAATGAATTGCATGTGATTGGCTGCTTAGCAATTTGTGTTACCAAGCATTTGAACGGGTGTACCTAATAAAGTGGCTGTAACTGTATATATATATGCTATTATGCTAGAGATCATGAGAGATTTCCCAGCCCAGTTCCCACCAAATAACTGGTTAATTACTTAAAGTGAATCTAAAGCCTAAACATTTTTTTACCTTAATACATTCCTTGCATTAAGGTAAAAAATGTTTAGGCATCAGTATACCCCCTCTCCTTTACTTACCTGAGCCATTATTTGATCTAGTGCTGAAGCTCTTCTTTCCCCTCACTTCCGGGCCTTGCTGGCTTTGCTGGGGCATTGGGAACCATTGGATTCCCAGTGCTGTCAATCAAAGCCAGTGGCAAGGGAGCGGGGTGCATCAATGGATGAAGCAGCGGGGCTTGGGTGTGAGCCTGCCCAAGTGCCCCCATAGGAAGCAGCTTCCCATGGGGGCACTGGACAGAGAGGAGGGGCCAGGAGCATCAGTGTGGGACCTGAGAAGATGAGGTTCACAGCTGCTCTGTGTTTAATTCCATTGCATAGACCAGGTAAGTATAAACATGGATCCATAACAAGTACAAGCCAGTAACTCGACAGGTTCTTCATTGGAAAACTTTTATTCAAGCATCATAGCAGTTACATAATTCAAACCTGATGCGTTTTGGCCTAAGCCTTCATCAAAGTGATAAAGGTTTAGGCCGAAAACGCATCAGCATTTTGGATTAGCCAGAGTAATGACTACTGAACATATACCTGCACTATACAACGGTAGAGCTTAGGTGAGTTTTCAAGTAAAAACATGTTTGCTATTTTTTTCTTTTATTTACCTTTACAGTTACTTTAACATGGACCTTGCACCCAAAACACAGGGTCCATTTTTTCTTTGCTCCCCACCCCCTGGCCAAAACTCATAATTTAAAAAGTATGAAAAAATGTATTAAGCATAGTTATGCTTTTGATGTCTCCATCCTTCCAGAAAGATCCCTGGGAATTCTGAGTAGCCAAAATCTCAACATTTCAAAAGAAGCTGCTCCTGCGATGTGTTTAATCATTGAATCTCAAGATATGGGCTACTTAGCATTCCTTGGGATCTTGTCAGAAGGAATGCGAGAACCCCTCTGCAATATGGAAGCCAGGGAAAGGTAAGTATATTTTTTTTGTAATTCTTTGAAGCATTTTTATATGGAGGAGAAGGAGCACAGTTAAAAAGTGGACCTTGCTTGTAGTGTACGACCAGTTTTAATTCATACAACATGCAGTACATAACCATGATCATTTTTGATGAACTTATTTAAGCAATTCACCTTGACAGCTTTGAAACAAGACTGTGGGGTACACAGACTGGTACGAGCATTATGTGGCCCTCCAAGCATCCATTGTCTGATGTGTTTGGTTATTTTTTGTTGATGGGGAACTCTTTTTATTCATTTCTAATTAATTTGTTTGTAAATATACAAATATGCTTTATTACATGGACTCTGCTAGCTCCCAAAGGTAGGGCAGAGCCCTTTGGCACATCTGTAAATGTTCCAGAAATTCAAAAACAGCAATTCTGGAGGGGGGGGGGGGTTGGCTGTTGAATTGTATGGTCAGCTTTAACACTGCTGCTACAGTGGCTACAGGACCCTTGTGACGTCAGTACCACAATGTGTTTTAGCCATTATCATTTCCAAAGGTGGACCAATGCCATAGTGATCAAGGGTTTCTATTTTTGGTCAGTTAATATATAATAATGTCATAATGTATGTTGTATTATGCCATCTCTACAAGGAAAATGACAATCCCTGATCAGGAATGGAGGTGAACAAGTTGCCATTTATTACAGACTTTAGCTGTTACACAGCCTTTTTAGATTGTGTACACTGTATCATAATATAGGCGTGTATACTGTACCCTGATGTCTATAAAATTAATAGCATGTATATTTCACATTACATGAACAGATTTTCAGCAGCTCTTCAGCTTTAGTGGTGCTGCTTGCCTCATTTTTGTATTTAGAGAAAAATGTATTGCTGAAGTACAACACCGCAGAGACTGCGCTACTGTGCCATGCATCAGTACATACATGCTAAAGTGTCCTCTGTTTCTCAAGCCGCCCTGCATGCTGCTAACAGGGACATGCTGAGTGCAGTGAAGCAAGGATTTATCATCGGCAAGTACATCATCATATTGAGTAGTACAGTGTAGCTCTAGCCGTCTTGCCCTTCAGAGAGTTGTATAATTCCTTGCACAGCAAATTGTTTCATGATATCTTTAAAATGAACTAAGTAAGCCCTTGAGGCAGCTGTTAAATATACCGAAAAGCCACTCTGGTCCGCGTTACTGCTCTGTCTTCATTCCAGGACAGAATTGTTTGCCAGCTTTAGAAAAGACCTGTGGATATCACCTGCTAGGTTCAAGTATGTGCAAGTAACAGTATTTCAGTTTTGGAATATTTAAGCACCAATTGATCACTTTGGGGAACATGCCAGAATACATTTTTTACAAAGTCTTTTGGAGGCTTGGAGATTATTCCCTTCCTCTGTTGTTCTACAACCTTAGCTTCTTAAATAAACTTTGTAATATCTACCTAGTACCTAATAGGAGCTTCAGGTTCTATCTAGCTAGCAAAACCTTAACACAGCTGTACTTCCAGTTCAGATGCTCAGTAGCAGGCACATAGCTTATTACACAAATAGAATACATAAGTAGAAACTATTTTACCTGCCAACAAATTTATATTTCTGTCCATCCAGTCCTCCTATTTACATATTTCTGCCCCACAGTTACACTTTGACTTAACCACTTCCCGACCAGCCTATTGTCAAATGATGGCTGGGTGGAACATTCTTCAATGCATGTGGACGTCATATGACATTCTTCCAGAATGCGCCTCGTGCACGTCCCACAGGCTATGCTGCGGCGTGATCTGTCACCCGCTGTGTCCACACAGCTGATGACTGATCAGTGTATTGGCCTGCTGCCGTTACCTTGTGATCATTGTGACCAATCACAGCAGATCACATGACAATTATAAACAATGGATGGCTTCCTTTCATGCCATTTATTGAGTATAATTGTGTTGCTAGCTGTAATTGGTCGCATTGATCACATGGTACAGACAGGGCCAATCACAGCCCATCCATATCATGTGATTAGCTGTAGCCAATCAAAGCTAATCACAACAATGAACAATGAATTTGTTTCATTCAGTAAAAATAGTTGCTTTAACAGTAAAATTCACTTGTATAAGCAATCATTGTGTGTAAAAAACAATCCTGATCACTTCCCCAGAGTAGCACAGTGTTACTATGGTAACACTGTATTGCTCTGGTCATAGTGTGTTAAAAAAAACATAAAATAAAAAGAACATATGTAATAAAAAAGCAAAAAAAACATTGAAAAAAATTACTTTTTTTTTTTACATACTGTTACCAGTCAGTGTCCCTGATCACCATCATACTAGTTATATGATGATGCTGTACTACACTGGTGACAGTATTAAAAAAAAATAGTGAAAAATGTATTTTTTAATTTGTTAATTTTCTAAGAGAATGTGACAAAAAATTACAACTTCAAAAAACTTGCCATGGCTCTTACTAAATATCTTGGACTGTCTACTTTCCAAAAATGCGACATTTGGGGGATATTTGTACTGTCCTAGCATTTTTGGGCCTCAAGAAACGAGATCGGCCATCAGTACTTCAGGAGTGATTAATTTTCAAATATACAGTACAGTACACCCCCCCCCCCCCCCCACACACACACACACACACATTTTTGTAAATATTTTAGAACTTTTCACGTGACAACACTGAAGAAATGACACTTTGCTACAATGTAAAGTAGTGAGTGTACAGCTTGTATAACAGCGTAAATGTTCTGCCCCCTAAAAATAACTAAACACACAGCCATTAATGTCTAAACTGCTGGCAACAAAAGTGAGTACACCCCTAAGCAAAAATCTCCAAATTGGCCCCAAAGTGCCAATATTTTGTGTGGCCATGGGCATGGAGTTCACCAGAGCTTCACAGGTTGCTACTGGAGTACTCTTCCACTCCTCCATGACGACATCCCTGAGCTGGTGGATGTTAAAGACCTTGCACTCCTCCACCTTGCAGGACGCTCCACAGACGCTCAATAGGGTTTAGGTCTAGAGACATGCTTGGCCAGTCCATCACCTTTACCCTCAGGTTCTTTAGCAAGGCAGTGGTCTTCTTGGAGGTGTGTTTGGGGTCGTTATCATGTTGGAATAGTGCCCTGCTCTGCTTCAGTATGTCACAGTACATGTTGGCATTCATGGTTACCTCAATAAACTGTAGCTCTGCAGTGCCGGCAGCACTCATGCAGCCCCAGACCATGACACTCCCACCACCAGGCAGGACTGTAGGCAAGACACACTTGCCTTTGTACTCCTCACCTGGTTGCCACCACACACGCTTGACACCATCTGAACCAAATAAATTTATCTTGGTATCATCATACCACAGGACATGGTTCCAGTAATCCATGTTCTTAGTCTGCTTTTCTTCAGCAAACTGTTTGCGGGCTTTCTTGTGCATCATCTTTAGATGATGGCTGTCTGGGACGACAGCCATACAGACCAATTTGATGCAGTGTACGGTGTATGGTCTGAGCACTGACAGGCTGACCCCTCACCCCTTCAACCTCTGCAGCAATACTGACAGCACTCATATGTCTGTTTCCCAAAGACAACCTCTGGATATGACGCTGAGCACGTGCACTCAACTTCTTTGGTCGACCATGGCGAGGCCTGTTCTGAGTGCAACCTGTCCTGTTAAACTGCTGTATGGTCTTGGCCACCATGCTGCAACTCAGTTTCAGGGTCTTGGCAATCTTCCTATAGCCTAGGCCATCTTTATGTAGAACAACAATTCTTTTTTTCAGATCCTCAGAGAGTTCTTTGCCATGAGGTGCCATGTTAAACTTCCAGTGACCAGTATGAGAGAGTGAGAGCGATAACACCTAATTTAACACACCTGCTTCCCATTCACACCTGAGACCTTGTAACACTAACGAGTCACATGCCACCGGGGGGAGAAATGGCTAATTGGGTCCAATTATGACATTTTCACTTAGGGGTGTACTCACATTTGTTGCCAGAGGTTTAAACATTAATGGTTGTGTGTTGAGTTATTTTGAGAGGACAGCAACTTTACACTGTTATACAAGCTGTACACTTACTACTTTACAATTTTAATTGTAGCAAAGCGTCATTTCTTCAGTGTTGTCACATGAAAAGATATAATAAAATAGATAACTATACCATTTTTAAAAAAAAAATAGGTCCAAGAGAGTTCTAAGGTAAATAGAGATTCTACAAGAAGGATAGCTCACTAAGACAACAAACATTTTCCTGGATCTGTGTGTATAGTATGAAGTGTATAAAACCATGTCTAATTTTTTGTTCCAAGCTTCCATACCTGATTCCCTTTATGTGCCCCCCACTATGTTCCTGCTTCCATAGCAGATTTAGACCTTTACACTGGCAGTACCCTGCTTGTACACATAGGTGTGCCCAGCCTATTGCGTTGTGCACCACAAGAGATAGGTGTGAGTAGTTTATTTTTACAGTTTCATTTTTTAATTATTTTTTACAGTATTATATTTTTTTTTTCTTTCCATTTTGTAGGAGCCCTGCTGGGGGGCTTTGGTGAAATATCAGAGGCCTAAACAGACCCCTGATGTCCCACTTTCGAGACAGAGAAAGAGACTGAGGACAGAGATTCCCCAGTCCCTTTCTCTGCAGCCAGGCAGCAGGGGAAATCTGCACAGTATGGGTTGATTAGGGTGTGCCCAGGCACACCTGCCACCCTATGTGCGCACGCCTATGCTTGTACATTTGCTTTATGTATTGTTTGTGATAAGAAGCAAGGTGAACTGGTAGGAATGGGGCCTAGTTGTGCAATTAGAAAATTGTATAATAGTGAAGCAATACTGTAATATGTTCCTTTATAGAATATTGGCATTCTCAAGAGTTTTTCGTTTAATAAATATTATACTGTTAGCATCACGAATGCCAAAATTAGCAAAGAAATGTAAAAAAAAGTATTCAAAGTTAAACTCTATGAAAAGCAAATATTTTCCAAATACAAGAGACATGAGAATTCTTACTTGAATCATGTTGTCCTTTGTGTAATGTCCATCTATATGAACTATGTTCCTCCATAGCTATAGTAGAGAAGTGAGTGTAGCCATCCTAAAACAGGGAAGTGCAGGCACCACATATAAGAACTGGTAAACAGCATTATATTACATTTTTGCTCTTAGGTTTAGATATAATTTAAAGTATGGGGAAAAAGTTGGATCCTAGCTCAGCAAGGAAAGCTCATGGAACTGCTGACAGTGAAGTTTTTTTTAGTATTTGCTTATCTGTATGTTTAGACGTTTACGAAATGCCTAACATAAAGAAAGGGTACCAAATGACACTTTTTCTGCTAATGAAACAACACGTCCTAGTGCTGATTGCATCCATTGTTTGTTTCGTTTGTATGCATCTATTTGTGCAAAATTTTAAAAAGTGAATCAGGAAAAAAAGAAGTGAGCTTCAAAAACTAACATATAGTTGTGCTCATAAGTTTACATACCCTGGCAGAATTTATGATTTCTTGGCCATTTTTCAGAGAACATGAATGAGAGCACAAAAACTTTTCTTTCACTCATGGTTAGTGTTTGGCTGAAGCCATTTATTATCAATCAACTGTGTTTACTCTTTTTAAATCATAATGACAACAGAAACTACCCAAATGACCCTGATCAAAAGTTTACATACCCTGGTGATTTTGGCCTGATACAGTAACATGCACACAAGTTGACACAAAGGGGTTTGAATGGCTATTAAAGGTAATGATTATCACCTGTGATGTGTTTGCTTGTAATTAATGTGTGTGTATAAAAGGTTAATGAGTTTCTGGACACCTGACAGACCCTTGCATCTTTCATCCAGTTCTGCACTGACGTTTCTGGATTCTGAGTAAAGGGGAAAGCAAAAGAATTGTCAAAGGATCTGCGGGAAAAGGAGGTTGAACTGTATAAAACAGGAAAGGGATATAAAAAAATATCCAAGGAATTGAGGATGTCAATCAGCAGTGTTTAAACTCTAATCAAGAAGTGGAAAATGAGGGGTTCTGTTGAAACGGTCAGGTAGACCAATTAAAATTGCAGCCACAGTGTCAGGGAAATTGTTTGGGATGCAAAGAAAAATCCACAAATAACTTCAGCACCCTCTGAAAACAGGTGGCGTGGCTGTTTCAAGATGGACAATAAGGAGGCACTTGAAGAAAGATGGGCTGCATGGTTGAGTCGCCAGAATAAAGCCATTACTACGCAAATCCCACTTACAAAACGCCAAACAGCACAGAGCCAAGCCTCAAACCTTCTGGCACAAAGTCATTTGGAGCAATGAGACCAAAACTGAGCTTTTTGGCCGCAACCATAAACGCTACATTTGGAGAGGAGTCAACAAGGCCTGTGAAACATGGAGTTGGATTGATGATGTTTTGGGGATGTGTGAGCTACAAAGGCACAGGAAATGTGGTCAAAATTGATGACAAGATGAATGCAGTATGTTATCAAAAAAATCCTAGAGGAACTTTTGAATTCATCAGCCAGAAAGCTGCGCATGGGACGTACTTGGACATTCCAACATGACAATGATCCAAAACACAAGGCCAAGTTGACCTGTCATTGGCCACAGCAAAATAAAGTGAAGGTTCTGGAGTGGCCATCTCAGTCTACTGACCTCAATATCATTGAGCCATTCTGGGGAGATCTCAAATGTGCAGTTCATGCAAGACAGCTCAAGAATTTCCAGGAACTGGAGGCTTTTTGTCAAGAGGAATGGGCAGCTTTACCATCTGAGAAGATAAAGAGCCTCATCCACAAATACCACAAAAGACTTCAAATCAACTTCATTGATGTTAAAGGGGGCAATACACAGTATTAAGAACCGGGGTATGTAAACTTTTGATCAGGGTCTTTTGGGTAGTTTCTGTTGTCATTATGATTTAAAAAGAGTAAACACAGTTGATTGATAATAAATGGCTTCAGCCAAACACTTAACCATGAGTGAAAGAAATGTTTTTGTGTACTCATTCATATTTTCTGAAAAATGGCCAAGAAGTCATAAATTATGCCAGGATATGTAAACGTATGAGCACAACTGTAAAGCTGTGTTATACCAAGTGTTTACAAAATGTCATAAATTTTCTATTTTTTTATGATAGTGATATTTAAATAACATACTGATATATTGCTATAGGTTATAGTGAAACTCAACAGGTACATTTGTGGGATTTTGTTTGTCATAAGAGTCACCACTAAGCAGTGCCGGGATAAGGTCACCTAGAGCCCAGGGCAAACATGCCAAACTGCACCCCCAACCCCCACCCCAAAATAGATGAGCATTATGTGTCAGCAAAAATCCCCCCCAAAAAAAAAATGGGCACTAATCTGCATGATTACCCCTAAGCATAAATTCTCCCTTCTCCCAGTACAAATCCGCCCCCTGCTTAAATTCCCCCTCCCAGCACAAATCTCTACATCTCCAAATCCCCCAGCCCAAATGTCCCTTCCCCACAAAAAAATCACCCCTCCGAGCACAAATCCTCCACCCCTCAATTTTTCCCTCCAAGTAGACATTCCCCCCTGCCCATAAAATCCCCCTCCTAGCACAAATACCCCCCCCCCAATCATCCCTACTAGCACAACCCCCCCACCCCACTTAAAAGAAAAATTCTCCTCCTAATACAAATTCATTCTACCATATCACCTCCTCTAGCCCAAAGCCCCCAAATTGACCCTCCTAGCCCAAATCCCCTTTTCCCATCCCCCTCCCAACACAAATCACCCCCTGCTGTCCCCCAAAATTCCTCCTCCCACAACAAATCCCCTCCCACCTCAATCTCCTTGCAGTGCCCCCCACCTCACACGATACTACAGTGCCCAGGGCAGCTGCCTCTCCTGCCCACCCCCCTTGTCCCGGCCCTTCCACTAAGGCTAGGTTCACACCTGTGTGTTTTCAGAGACGGAGGAATGCATGACATGGTTAACATGGTTGCTTGTGGGTCTCGTTCACATCTATTGCAGTTAACAGCAATGCATTTTTGAAAGAGGTGCAGGGAAATTTTATTACATGGAGGGATTTCATGGACGATGTGTTTGGCAGGGTTTTGTGTTTAAGAACCAGTCTTCTCTTCCTACATAAAAAAAGCACATGCTGCATGAAGACGCTTCGAAAATACACTTGGAAACACACGAAAAACATGCTTTAAAATGCACAAAACAAAACGCATAAAAGCATATGCACAGATATAAACTTAGCCTAAAGAAGAAGCACTAGAGGCTGCTAATGAAAGAGGTTAAGTGTAATTTTGTCCAGAAAAAACTGCTTGTTCAGAAGTTACCCAATAGTTTTCTATCTAAAGATGTTTACACCATGCTACCTTCAGCACATTAGAATGATGATGTTCTTTTGTATAAGCTTCTCCTCTTGTGCTTTACAACTATTGTAGAAACACAGTAATGATACATTATGCTGCTGAAGAAAGTTTTTTGCCCAATTTATATTCATAGCTACTTATTACCTGTACAGTTCAACAAATAAGGTTTCATTTCTTTTCAACTATTCTGAGTTTTCTGACTTCTATGGTCCCCTGCAGCTAAGGTTGTCACCTTCAATGGGAAAAAAAGGAATCTTATGATCCTCCTTTCTATTAATAATATTGGCAACAAGTCCCATTTTGTAGCCACAGAATAGGGAATAAAAAAATTAAATATCAGCTTGTACATTTTGAATCTTTGCTCTGTCCTTAGCCTGCTGCACGAGAATCTGGCCCATAATCGCCAATATTGTAATTATAGTTCCAGTTCTCCATATAAGATATAAACCAGATAAGATATTTAGTTCAGCACAACAAATTATAGTTACATGTGTAAGTACCTCAAAAATGAATACCTAATTTGGTAAAAATACATAATGATAATAGTGCAACCCTAGAAATATGCATTTATCTGAACACATATAAGGATAATTGAATTCTCCCTATATTACAGGGCAAAATAATCACATACAATAGTGCAGTGAAGTGTGGTCAACCTCCACCAACCAGTCTGTGTAACAGACAGTCCACACATAGAACTGTTATTGGATCCACTATCTAGCAAACTCCCATCAGCTGCAAACAATTTCTCTGAAGTGTCCTTCTCACTTCATGGGACAGAAGCTCACCTTTTAAAATGGACATAAACTAAAATAGTTTAGTATGGTCAAACACTCTTATATCTCCATGAACAGTTAACCGTCCTCCAAGAATCTTGCTGGATCTCTCAAACTCTTCCCCATAGTTCTCTAAAAATAATATAGAGCAGAACATAGTGTAAAACAATACAAAAAATGTTTTATTAAAAATGCCAAACAAACCGCACTTACACAATCACTTGATTAAGTCCACAGCAATGTGATGCGTAGGACAGATCTTGGAGGCACAAGTAGACACACTCAGTAGTGGTCCGTATCAGACCCACTAAGCCTTGGAAGTGACAGTGACTGGCTGGACTCAGTAAGATAAAAGGATTTATAATACCTGCGACTGTTCAGTGTGCACATTGTCATTGCACATGAGAGATCATTCTTGCATGATTCTTGGAGGATGGTGTCAGGTTTTTACAGTAGTGAGCCCTTGTAGAAAGCCAACTTGGGGTTCCTCCGGGTGTGGAGTCTAAGCCCTAGCCTGCTTCTTTACCAGGGCCCATGATGGTGGGGATAGACTTGTAGCAAATTGGGACCAGGTCATGGCCCCCAGGTACACCCAGCTGACAATGCAGAGACTACTTGCGTGTGCAGAGTACAGATGGCAGGAGACACAAGAGAATGTGGGAAATGAGCCAAAGTCAGGACAGACGGCATGCAAACGAAAATGGTAGACTAAGCCAGTGTCGGTACAGGAGTAGTCAGGCACAGAATTCAAGTAATGCAAGGCAAACCAGGAGCACATAGAAACTAGGAAGTTGCTCCGACAACCAAGGATGCACTGAGAATGTCTAAATATAGGAAAGAAGACTAGGAGGAGGGTCAGGAAGTGAAGCAAATTTGACTATACCAAATTACATTTGCTTTGGTCCACTTTAAAAAAGTGAGTTTCAGTTCTATAGATTGGCGAAGGACACTTTGAAGGGTTTATTTTTTGTACCTGATCGGGAAATTGCTGGATAGTTGATCCAGACAACACGTTCATGTGTGGCCTGATACACAAACTGGTTAGTGGGGGATGATGGAGGGTGATCACTCATTACTGGACTATTTTAAATGCTTGTTTTGCACAGAGATATATAACAGAATGCACTTGTACTTATGTGTTTGATTGAATATGAATATTTATGATGCTGCGCTATTATAAGGTACACTGTTGTAGCTATTTTTTAAGATCTGTAAGATGAATAAGCATAAGCTGTCAGCTGTAGTTGACATATAGTAATTTTCCATCTCACAGAAAAATTAAGGGAAAATGCCAAATCTAACACATGACCTTTTGGTGTATGGGTGCCTTAATTCAACGAACTGTGATCTTCACTGAATACTCGGCACCTAATCCATTGCTCCAATGAATAATTAAAGAAAGGGCTGTAAAATATATGTGGATAAGACAAATCAAAAATCTTATATTATGAATTTGGTTTAATTGGTTGTTTTAATAATGTTACCTTATATTTTCTAACTGCATCGCATACTTCAGAATTTTTTTTTTTTTAATGACAAAAATCCTGTGGTTTAAATGTCTACATATTTTTGGAAAGATGTAGTAATAAGCGCATGCTGTTTAGTTATAATGCTGAACACTGATTAACATCACCATGGAAACTATAAACATAGCTTGATCTTTGCTGCTAATTATGTAATCATATCTTAAAAGTGCAATGCTAAATGTTTTATTTTCCTTTGCTTTTGCTGTAGCCTGTCACAGCGGGAAAGGCAGGTGTGCCCCATTTCTGCCTCTAACACAACTTAACCTTATGACTGGTAGTCAGTAAATAAGCTAGTGGATGAATTTAGCATGGCTGTCTGCCCATTGCTATGGCAATAAGCTCTGGAAGTGCCATCCTGGTGGCCAATGTTAAACACAGCTATTTCACTAACAAATTAAATTGGCATAATACAATTTCAAAGAAAAACATGGCTGCCCTATACCACCCTAATGTAATAAGTTACATAAACCCTATGCCTAACCAAATAGCTTATAATGACACTAGGGAATCTCAAAAGCTAATATGAAAGTTAGTTTTTGAGGTCTCCTAATTTCTTGTTCAGTTATTCGGCAAGGATATTTGCTGCCCTCATCTACATCACCAACGTCATCACAAAATATCACCCAAATCGTCCATTCTACTCTTCCCTAGACCTCCTGCTCTAGCCCCCTCATCACCTCCCTTCATGCTCACCTCCAGGACTTCTCCAGAGCCTTTTCTATCCTCTGGAGCTCCCTTCCCCAATCTGTTCAGTTATCTCCTATTTTATCCGCTTTTAGGCAATTCCTAAAATCTCATCTCTTCAGAGCAGCCTTAATGAAGAGATATGGACATGCTTGTAGTCCATATCAGGAGAGCTGTTTGGGTTGACAACCATGGCTCACTCCATATATACTGTGGGGGAGTGACACCTAGGAGCAGGAAGTATATTTAGCAAGCCACAATATTTAAATATTTGGTTTGGGGCTTAGATACATTTTAATATAAGACATAGAAATTGTATTTAATGCCCCTTCTGATGACTGTGCCAGGAGTGCCGATCTAGGCATCCAGATGTCATCAGTGAAGTCCCTTGGACGATTTTGGTTGCCAACATCTGCTGAAAAAAATTCAGGGGTGGGGGTGTTGATATATCACTTTTTTCAATGGCTGATCAGTGCCTTTTAGATTTTTATAACCGTCTGTCTGCATTGGGAAAAACGAAGGGTGATCCCTAATTTTATAGATGTCAAAGGGAATCTTCCATTTGGGTCACCTGGCCATAAGGAAAGTTCCTTTAACTTCTGTTGCGTCTTCTGGACAGGAAGAAAAAAGAGATATTCTCAATGGGGCGGAGAGGGAGAAAAAAAACTTGAAAGGGGTTTTAAGCCTTTCCTTCTCTATCCAAAAATCTCAGTATTGATACACTTGTATCTGATCATCTGCCATAAATTCAATAACGTTTCAGAAAAACAACAACCTTCTAAGCAAAACAAATAGAATCCCTGTATAATCACCCCTCTGGGTTATGTAATATTTGAATTAATGTGAATTCAAAACAGTGGTGGTCTTCATTTCTGTGCTTTAGGTTTCAATCAAGATGATGCAATGGTGGAGGCAGTGTTCTGTATCAGGGGAGCACATCACACCTGTAATGCCCATGACTTATCATAACAACATACTATGAGGACAGGGCCCCACAAAGGAACTATCCCACTCTCCCTTACTGTATGTATGGAGATGCCTGTGGGGCAACCCCTTCTTGCTACACCAACAGACCCCGCTTTTCCCCTTGGTCGCAAGCTTAATTTTAAAAAGTTGTCCCCATATAGATGTTAGAAGAAGGAGGAGTCCACACCAGTAATACCCTTTAAACAATTTATTGAATCAATAGAAGCAAGGATATCTACACTCTTTAGCCAACCCTTGAAGGTGGCAACACTCAGATTAAGTTACAAACAGTCCAACATAGTTCAGAGAGATGTGGCGTAATAAGAGAGATGATAGATCCTTTGCACAAAGGAGTAGTGTCCAATAGTCCAACATCCTAAAACAGGAGGATGTGAGTAGTTCTATAAATGCACAGACCTTCCACTGCTCCAGCCTCCCCTCCTATAGGGAATCTAGAAAACTAAGGCCCAACTGCCTGCATGCTGATCTGGCCTTCTTCAACCACAGAGAAAACCAATAATCACTCTTCTCATGGCAACTAACTCAGGAAGCTTTCTGACTTACTATTATACCCTTACTCAGTGTACCTCTCTTCCAGCATGGAACCTTCACTGATTTACGGGGACATCTATTAGCTTAAGAGAGAATTACAGCAACCACCTCTGCTTCCTACCCTACAGCAGTATTATAAGCTACATGGCTCTCACACACTATCAATGAACTTACAACAGGGTGGGCACAGGCAACAAATTATCCTGGGTATGCTTGCAAAGTAATGCTCCACTGCAGACTGCACTCCTCTCCTGTCAACCTCTCAGCTGCAGAAGCAGGCTCCCTGCTGTTGTGAGCCGCCAAACTCATTTCAGTCCAAAAGTTCCCAAAATAGGAAGAGAGAAAGCCGCTCGCCTTAAAGAATCATCTTTGGTTTATTGTAACATACCACCTGGTGCTTAAAAACTCTCACGTGTTTCACATGAAAGCTGAAAAGCATGAGAATTGTTTAGCGCCAGGTGGTATGTTGGTGTATCAGTATGTTACAATAAAACGAAGATGATTCTTTAAGGTGAGCAGCTCCCCTCTTCTTCCTTTTGGACTGCAGTAACAAATTATCCTGATAAGCTTTTAAAATCAATCGATGGACCGACGTATGTACATAGTGAGGCAAATAATAGACTTTGACAAAGAAAATATAATAGCATGTTATAATTTCCCACTGCAGTGTCCAGTACAACATCGTAAAATATTTGTACACGGGGAGAAATCGGTGCTGAACAAGCAACAGTGCAAACTAATTAATCCCACATTGAATGGATAGCAAGTGACAGCCATTATTATCAACCCAATTAAAGATGTTTGCATTCCTGTCACATGCATTTCTAAGACAAAAACCTAATGGCTTTTTTGCATCTTTTCACAGGACCTGTTGTTTAGTGTTTGTGCTCTGAATATCATCTCCACAATCGTCTGTGCATTGGCTACTGCAATGTGCTGCATGCAGATGGTCTCTGCTGATGTTCTACAGCTGGTGAGTAACAAGACAGCTATTCAAACTTACTGTATATCCAAAATTACAGGAAATGTACTAAACACAAGAATTGCTTGATTGCGAAGAACCTCAAACACACAATATTTATAAGATCATCACTATGCTAATGTTATCACGACAACCAGGCAGTGATGTCACAATGACACCATTCTCTGAGCACTAGAAACCCCTACATATCAATGTGTGGGGTGTGCATTAGCACGCTGGGCCTTATGCACAATCAGAAGCATTGTGTGTTTCAGTTGTAATAAAGATAACTATTTTCCATTGGAGTATAGCGAACAATATATAGTATGTTCAGTAAATCAAAGTAAGCCACCGTATATGTTCAATAAATGATCAATAAGAAAAAAAGTGGAAAGATCAATGATAACCTATGGTAACCTGTAATAGGAGGCCAATCACTCTATAGATGAAAATCAACTTTAAAGAGACCCTGTCAAGGTTTTACAAAAGAGGTCACTTGTAAAAGAAAAGTTTACCTTTCTGGTGACCTGTGTATTGAAAAGCTCCCCAATTTCTGCTTCTCGGTTACTGCAAATATTCAACCATCAAATAAGTTGAACAATTGTTCCTCTGTCCTGGCCAACATGGTTCCTCTTGCTAGATCCTATGTTCTGTAGTGATTTTTTGAGCCAGCAGGAAGAACCACAGTGGCTGGAAGGAGAACAAGTATACTAAGCAACCAAAGTTATGAATACACCAGCTGGCAGAAAGGTAAGTATATAAATGCCCTTTAAAAAAAAAAGTGACCCCATGATGACAGGGTTACTTTAAACAAGTGTTCCCCAAATGGCAGGTAAGAAAAGACATACCGAGCTGAAGAAACATTTGCATTTATTGGGCATTTTGATTCCCAACTATGTCCTATTCTTATTAAGATATACATCATTCAGGTTTCTCTTGATTTCCCCAAGTCTTTACAAAGCATCAAAAAATAGATACAGATACTTTCTGAACTGTACATAGTTATAAGATCTGTAAATAAAATGAACATGGCCTGGCCAGAAGATAACAACAGTGCTGAGTTTTAAGCACCCTGTGGTGTCTTGAAGTGGTGTTACTTTTACGTTGTGCTCCTGGGGAGCCTGTTTGAATTCTCGGCCCATGCTTTACATGGAGCTTTGACTTCCGTCTAGCCACTTGACAACCAGGCGTAAAAATACCTAATAACGTTAAATACCAGTGTATTGGCAGCAGCTAGCTGCCATAACCCTAGTATCGTTCTTTACTATAGCTGATTCTTTGTAAGATAAAAGTGGTACAGTGGGCATATTCACCACGGGATAACTTTTAGAAGTGGCGAGAGGGGTGCCCCCCCTTCGCTTCCCGGTCATTCCCGGGCTTACCTGGTCCTTTGGTAAAGCCCGAGAATAATCCGATGCTGCCATTAGCTGGGCAGGGAGACAAGTAAGGCCAAGATTGCTGCCACTCATCTCTATGCCCTTGGAGGACCGGAGCGACATCTGACATCACTTCTGGTTCCTTGGCAATAATAAACTTTTTTTTTTCAAGTAAAAGTTCAAAATAACATTTTCTTTTTCTTTTAAAGGTAAATGAGGAATATTGGATCTTTTTGACCCCAGATCTCTCAATAAAGAGAACCTGTCAATCTTATTTCTTTTACAAGGGATAGTTACATTCCTTTTAATAGGTGTTACAAGAAAATAAATAAAGGGGCAGTGTAAAAATAATAAATAAAAAGTAAAATAAATAAGAAAAAAGCATTTTTAAAGTGCCCCATATCTTTGTGCTAGTGCGCAGAACCGTACGCATATGTAAGTTGCGCAAGCATATGTAAAGGGTGTCCAAACCACATATGTGAGATATCGCCATGATTGTTAGAGCAAGAGCAATAATTCCAACAAAACCTCCTCTGTAACGCTAAACAGATAACCTGAAAAAAAAATTATATTTCAATAGTTTTTATTGAAGAAATATTTTTTCAAATAAAACAATAAAATATAGGTAACAGATATTAGATTAGTCTGCATATATGTATCAATACCTGTCAGCAGATATGTAGATAAGGTTTAAAACTGCTATAAGGAGTCAAAACAACTTTTATATAAGATAGGAATCATCGTTCAACAAGAGTTTCTGGTTTGGTGAGTAATATGCTTTTTGAGTGAGACATTGTAATGTTGTTTCCAAAAGTATAGGTCAATTGTTGGAGTCTAATGAGGACTTTTCTGGGAGCTTGGAAGATATTGTTGACAATCAGAGTTGTACCATTGAAGCCAAGGTTGTCAGATGGCCAAAGACTTCTGGTAGGAACCTCTGCTGGATGCAAGCATCAGTTCATATCTGCAATGGTTGTGGATCTGATCTATGATGTCTAATATCGACGGAGGGTATATTGGTTTCCATTGTCTTATGATATGGAGCCTGGCTGCTAGAAGAATGTGTGTCACTGAGTGGTGAACTAATGGTGCTAGATTATCTATTGTCAAATTCAGTATAGCTAGCTCAGGGGAGGGAAGGATTTGAGTTTGAGTAACCATGGAAAGAACTTGAAATATCTCCTGCCAGTATGTCTGCAGGTCCGGGCATTCCCATAGGATGTGTATGTCGCCCGTTTGACCACAATTCCTCTGGCATTTTTTGGATGATAGTTTATAAAAGATTGCCATTTTGGCTGGAGTGAGATTCCATCTGAGGGAGACCTTTTGAGTTAGTTCCCATAATGTGGAGCAGCGTGTAGATTTGTATATATGTTTAATGGTATTGGTCCACTGCTGTTCATTAAATGTGGTTTTTAGGTCTGTCAACCATTGTAAGAATGGTTTGGACTTTGCAAATGCCTTTTTTGATCCTAATATATAATAAATTAGTGAGATCGTTCTTGGTTAGTGTTGGTGTTTGAGAGGAATTGCCAAACTGAGTTGGGTATTTCATATAGGGGTTTATCTATTTTGGAGAGGCAATGTTTTATCCTGAGAAATGTGCTAGCTGGTAGTTTGAATTCTTTTTTAATCTTATCAAATGGCTTTATATTGGAATCGCTAAGGAGGTCCTGGACCTTGGTGATTCAGTGGAAGCACCATTCTTTTAGGGACATGTCGGGAATTTTGAGGGCAAGGTATTCCATGGGTATAGGTGGAGATATAAGTTGTGAGGAAGGGAGTTGGGCCTTTAGTAAGGATCGCCTGCCTGCCACTGAAGCCACCATAGAGGGTGAGATAAACAATGGCTGTGGAGGGTCATAAGGTGTGCTTAATAGCCAAGTCTTTAGGTTTTGGTTGGGTATGTATGTGGATTCTATTTGCCCCCATCTGGTAGAGGGTATGGGCTGAATCCAGTCTTTTAATTGTGCAAGTAGAGTGGCAGTCTAGTAGTCTTTACATAACCTGTGCTTATCCTGCTGTTCTATGTTTGATTAGGTTTTGGGATGCGCATCAGGGTTTATGTGTGGTCCACACGTAATTACCCAATGTGGTGAAGTATGATTTTGGTATGGGAATTGGTAAAGTCCTGAATAAGTACAGGAGTTGAGGGAACACTAACATTTTGAATGCTGCCAACCTTCCAGACCAGGAGAATTCATGTTTTTGGAAGAAATTGACTATATTCTGCATTTTAGTTAAAAACGGGAGAAAGTTTGAACTGAAGAGAGTGTTTACTGTTTTCGTTTATTGGAAGCCTAGGTAGGATATACTTGTTTCCGCCCATGTAAAGGAGTATTGTTGTTGAAGTAGAGTCCTGGTGACTCCATCTAGGTGGAGGTCAAGGATGGTTGATTTGGTCTTGTTTATTTTATAATATGATATTCTGCTGAACCATTGTAAGGTCTTGCATACTTCTCTTAATGTTGAGGTTGGATTGGCTAACATTAACCACATCATCAGCAAATAGGTTGATCTTGTGGGTCTCTTTACCGATGAGGAAACCTGCGATGCGAGGATTGGACCCTATGTGTTCTGCAAGGGGTTCCATGAGGAGGTTAAAGATTAGTGGAGACAGGGGGCACCCTTGTCTTGTGCCATTAGTAATTTGGAAGGGCTGGCATAGCATGTTAGAGTTGTATACTCTAGCCGAGGGGGATGTATAAAGTGCCAATATTGCTGATAAGATGTTACCTTGGAAACCAAATTTGAGGAGAACCCTCTGAAGGTAATGCCAGTGGATTCTGTCAAACGCCTTCTCCACATCTACAGATAGAAGCAGAGAAGGCGTTCGTGTGACCCCAGCCAAGTTGATCATATTGATCAGTCTCCTGGTGGCATCGGAGGTCTGACGATTTTGGTCTTGGTGAATTGGTCTTGATTGGCCGGATTGGTCTTGGTGAATTAGTTCTGGTATTATGTTCTGAAGTCTATTGGCAAGCAGTTTGGCATAGATTTTTGCATCCAGGTTCAATAGTGAAATTGGTCTAAAGTTTTAGGGCGAGGAAGGTTCCTTCTTTAGTTTTGACAAAGTAATTATTTTTTTTTTTTTTTTTTCAATAGAATTTATTAATAAAGAGGACCAGATACAAACACTACAAAATATGGCGGACAGCGCCTTGATTACACAGGTTATGTTTACATGGCTTGTAGTAGTCAAGTACATACATGGAGCTTGGATAACTCTAAATGGGCTCTTACTACCTGCTGGTGGCGACTGTAAGGAGAGTACGAGTAGTGTGAGAGTCAAAATAGAATACCAATAACACAGTAATGTTCTAGTCCAAACAAGGAGTATAACCGGGGGGGGGGAGGGAAGGGTGCCACCGGGCTACTTAGCCAAGGAAGCGTAGTGGGCCTTGGCAACAGGAGCTTGGCATGACAGTACTCAGTCCGGGAGAGTGTCATTGCCCGGATGCCGAAGGTGGGTATGTGCCAGGTTTTGAGGCTGCAGCACTGCTATGAGAGGTATTGGTTGAGGGGTCAAGGGATATCATCTTGAAGAAGGTGGGGGTTGTAGCCTCCAAAATAGAGGAAAGGTTCTCCTAGACCTCTGAAGTCCACCGAGGGAAGAATGGTTGCCATGAATGGGCCCCATTTTCTTAAAAAGGAGATTGTTGGGCGTGTAAGGTCGAAGTTGGTGTTGAATTTGTCCTTGTGCAGGAGGGCAATGAGATCTCCCTCCACTTGGGAGATTGAAGGGCTGATGGAAGATGTCCAGGTCTTTAATATGGCTCGTCTCGCAAGCAGAAGGCATGTTAATGACCAGTCCTTGGTTTGGGGGTCAGGTGGGGAGGACCAATTGATCAGCTCTTTATCCCAGTGGCCAAAGATCAGTAATAGGGGATCTTTTGGAAGGAGAAGAAGGTTGACTTTTTTGACATAAGCGATGACCTGATCCCAGAAAGTTGAGATGTAGGTGCAGTCCCAGAAGCGGTGGGTTAAGGTGGGTCGCTGGTGACCGCAGTGGGGGCATGAGAAGGCCTTTTGGTTTGACTTGTCGTGTAGAAAGGGAATATAGGCCCTGTGGAGGATTTTCAGCTGGGTTTCTCTCCAAACCTCATTGGGTGTCAACTTGAGGGTATGTTTGTAGCCATCCAAAATTTTTTGTGGCAGGTTTGCGTCCTTGAAATCTTTTTTCCAATTTGTGGTGCTAAACCC
>BLSH010329215.1:244278-267696 GCA_018402905.1 Glandirana rugosa
CTAAAGAACTGTAAGGTAGGGGGAACCTTCTATAACTACCCAAGAATTTGGTATAGTGTGAGGGTTGAGAGAGACTCATGGTCAACCTCGAAGAATTACGAGGGAACTGGGGGGTTCTCTAAAGGAGTTGTTAGAATTTGGAGGGAAGGTTATTTAGGACCCGGGTCTACCGGATTGTCCACGTGAGCTGTGGCCGCGGATGAGTAGGCCGAAGCCGGGGGCTCGATTTCCGGCCGCGCCGGAGCGGGTGGGCGCTGCGCCGTTTTTTCCAGGTACTTCTCCATCCTGGGACCAGGGAGGCTGGCCTGGGTCTGGGGAAGCTGCTGGGACGGTTCGTGGGGTCGGCTGCCTCCGCTGCTGGGTTTAATATGCAGGTTTTGTGGAGGATTCGCGGGAGCTAGCTGTGGAGGCAGCTACTCCATGAGGCGCCGGACCGGAAGTGAAAGTAATTATTAATGCTTGGAGCATCTCAGAAGGAAGTGTGGAGGAGGAGGCAGCTTTTTCAAAAACCGAGAGCATATGTGGACATAAGATTTTGTTAAATTGTTTAAAATAATCACCTGTTAGGCCATCTGGGCCCAGGATTTATTGGAAGGGAGGTTTAAGATTGTTGAGGAAATCTCTTGGGGGGTCAAGGGAGCATTAAGAAGCTCCAACTGGTACTCAGAGAGAGTTGGGAGTGTGATATGGTTTAAGAACCCATCAATATCTTCCAAGGGGGATGGAATGTCAAGAAATCCTCTTTGATATTGTTTAAAGAGTTATAATATGTGCTAAAGGCATCTGCTATACCCTGGGGGTTGTAAACTCTCTGAGGATGTTGAGTGAGTTAAGTACGCTATCCTTTGTTTAGTTCTATGACCTTTAATACGTTATGCCATAGCTTTCTCTGCTTTATTTGATGAAGAGTAATAGGTGGTTTTAATTTTACGCTGTTGGCGCTCAAAAATTTTCAAGTAGTAGGGTTCTTAGTTCATGTCTTAGGGATATGATTCTAGTTTTAACAATTTGGTCTGGGCAAGATTTGTTAAGTGTTTCTAATTCTCATATTGATGATAGAAGGGAGACTAAATGCTGTGTCCTCCTCTTTTTTCCCAGAGATCCCAACTGTATCAGTATCCCCCTTTTAAACGCCTTATGCGAGTTCCACACTATACCTGGGTCGGTTACTGAACCTACATTTCATGCAAAAAATTGTGATAGTTTAGTGCCTATCATTTCAGAATATTTTGGTAATTGGATTAGATAATTGTTAGTACGCTAAATGTAGTGGTTCTATTGAGTGGAAGAGTCTGAGATGGTGATACTGATCAGTGCATGATCCGACCAGGACATAGTGGGTATCTTGGATGCTTGAACATTTTGTAATAACCATTTATCTAGAGAAAAGAGATCTATTCTAAAATATGCGTTATGGATTGGTAAGTATGTACAGTCACATTTGTTTGCATGGTATCATCTCCAGGCATCATGCAAGTCATTGGAGTTGAGTATGTTCTCCAGTTGGGAGTTGTAGTGCTTGGTCGTGGAGTCAAATTTGGTGTCGGGAACCATGTTGAAGTCTCCACAAATTATTAAGTGTCCTTGTTGGATTTGTTTGACTTTCCAAAGTGTTTTATTGAGGAATATTCACAATGGTGTATAAGGTGTTTTTTGAGCATACTAGGATGATGTATCATCCCTTAGCATCTACTGCTTGGTGATGTAGTTGGAATGTTACTGTGTCTCTGATGGCAATCATAATTCCCCTCTTTTTTGCTATATAACATGAGAGGAAGATATGAGGCTATTGTCTATTTTGACAATATGGTAGCGGTGAGTTGGAAAAGTGTGTTTCCTGCACACAGAGGATGTCAACTTTATGGGATTGTGCTGTTGCCCATAATGATTTACGCTTTGCAGAGTGATTTAGTCCCCTGGCATTAATGGACAAGAGTGTGACAGGCATGTTAGGGTATGAAATGGGGAAGGAATCCTTGAGTAGGTGTCCCCTTACTTACAGTTTCAAAGCTTCTTAAGCATATACGATCTGAGAAGATCAGTATGGACTGATGAAGGAAGGTCCCATTCCCTGTCTTGAACCTGAGAAAAGTCACTTGAGTCCTCTGGGTGCTATAAAATACGAGAGGACAGTCAACAGATATGTAATTGTTTATTGATCACGGTGTCACATACATAACAAACAGAAAACTAAAAAAAAAAAAAAAAAAAAAAAGAACTGAAGAATAGCAGCAAACAAGCCAACTTTGGTACTGCTATGCACCATAAGGGGGAATAAGTTCACTTGTAAGAGACTCATTAGCTTAGGGATGGAGAGATAACTGACTGTAAACATTTTTAAAGCATCACCTATGGATATTTTTAAGTATTGTCGTTTGTTGCCATTCCACAAGTGTGCACAATGTAGGTATCTATGTTAGGTATCTATTAATTCAGCATAACATCGTCTTTCACATTATACAAAAAATTGGAGTAACTATTGTGTTTTTTTAATTCATTAAAGTGTATTTTTTCCAAAAAAATTGTGTTTGAAAGACTGCTGTGCTGTGTGACATAAAATATTGCAGCAATCTCCATTTTATTCTCTAGGGTCTCTGCTAAAATATATATATAATGTTTGGGGGTTCTAAGTAATTTTCTAGCAGAAAATAGTAATTTAAATTTTGAAACAAAAAGTTCTAAAAAAGGCCTGGTCTTCAACTGGCTATGTTAAATTGAAGTCCCCCCTCTTTCAATAAGCTTTCTTTCTGTCTAACAGCATCAATTCAGGTGGCAGTAGATGCTCTGACAGGAACCTATTAAAAACATGAATTGAACAGAATTCCACCATTCCAAATGTGCGCTGTGGTTTAGCCTGCTGATTCCTACCTGTGTATTCTTACCTCCTCCCTATAAGGGTTCTGCTAGACCTCTTTTTCTTTTCACATGTGTTGTTTGGCTTCTGTGCTCACCTATGGGCATCATCTGCCATTTCCTTCCCTTCTAACACTTCCTGGCCTGTCTCTTAGTTTACTTTATTACATAAGAAATGCTCAGTACAGCCCGCATTGCCTGAGCAGCTTCCTTGTTCTCTGAGTTTCTTGTAATGTTTGGGGGTTGTTTAGCTCAGGTAGCACTCACTAGTGAGTAGACTCCATGCCAGTTATGTCATTTAAGGGATTGTTGGCTCACTTTTATTAAAGAAAAAGAAAACGTCCAACAACAGAACAGTTGCCCAAACATGATATTCCACCATCAACACAATATAAAGTACAATTCAGCCTCCTGGCTCCCTTTAGCAGTAGTAGCGTTCTGACCCTGTAACACAGCATCACGTACAAATGCTGTACCTCTGTTAGTAGGGAAACAGGAATATTATTCTATAACCTGTTGGCATTTAGGAATATTATCCCATTGACCATACATTACTCCCATGTGATTGTATAGCAGGTTATAGAATAATATTCCTGTATCCATACAACAATACTTCAATTTGTCTATCTCTACGTTTTTTTGTGCTCATTTGCATGTATCCCATATGAGTTCTTGTGTCCATTTGTGTCATCTCCAAAATGCCAGCTGCGCTGGCACTTGTAGTCCCATGAGCTTCTCTCCATGTTACTCACCTTTCTCATGCTTTACCTGTTAGGATGTGCTGCCCCTTTTAATGTTATTCATATTTTAACTTCATTCCATGCCCCATCATTTACCATGTACCCATTTCTTACTAACACTTGGAGAGTAGCAGCCACCGAAGGGTTACGGATAACAGCCAACCCTGCTGCTATAAAACTTCTCTTCCACTGTCCATCACCCATGGAATGAAGAAGGAGCCAATGGTTATGCTCTGAAACGCGCCCCTTCTGACGTCACTTCCGGGTCCTTCGATCCACTCTGGTTCCAACAGCGTTGATTGCTCTTACTGCTTCCACCCTCCATGGTTCTCAGCTGCTGCAGGCCCAGGATCTTCTTTATTAGCACTGCCACCGACACAGAGATTCCTTACAGGGATACAGCCCGGTGGACACTGGCTGGACACGACCCTGGACACTGCTGTGACTCAGTGACTTTCATGACTTTGATAAGCATTTACACCTACTGTTTCTAGTAAGTGTTGTTATCTCCTTGAGGCAATAAAGCACTAGTAACTACTGCACTTAGAGGCGCCTTTTGCTGTTCCTTTTTGTAATCTGTATTAATAGACTGTGTAGTAGCTTTAGGCAGCAGGAACACCTTCTGGAGCTAGTAGACAAGATTCTTCTGCAATGTCCAACCACAGACCATGTACTCAGCTCTCTGGGGTACTAATTAGCAGGGCATGTCTTCCCCAGATGATCCAGCAAGGTATAACAAACTCTTCCAGGCTGCAGACCCAGACCTCTCTTTTAGGAAAGGCCTTGCAGGCAGAGACCTTCAACACTGATTTCTCCTCTTACATCAGTCCAGGAGGCAAGAACAAAATATCTCTACTCCTGGCAGGAGTTGCGCAATCAAATTACTTTTCCTAAAGCCACCCCAAATATGTATCCCATCATTGGTGGTCATCAGTACTTTTTAACCCCCCCACAAAACAATCACACAATCACTGGGGGTCAGTGATATTTTTTTTAAAAAACACCCCTCCCCCATGATATGTGGCCTCTAGCTCTTTATAAATTCCAATCCAAGCCAAACTGACCACATTGGTGGTAAGTGTCCCTTTGTACCCCACCCCCCTCCAACATACACACACGCGCACACACCTATGATGGCCTCTTCATGTTCTCCTCTGCTGCAGCCATGAAGTTTTAAATCATGGATTTATTCATTAAAATCTCTTTCTCTCCTTCCTTTGTTGTAAGAGGAAGCTGGGGGCTCTCCAATGTAAACGGTACTTGACTGTTCATATCGGTCATCATTGTAAGGGGCAGTTAAAGTGATGGCAGCTTTGTGCTCTTAGCTAATGTTTTTGACTGTCTAATGACAGCAGGAGCAGCAGCCTTGTGTTCACACCAGAATACATACAGGTACATCCACCCACTCAAGTAAGGGCACCATCCATCCATTGTAATTAAGAGTGGATAAACAATATTGCTAAATTCCAAGCAATCTTTTGTGAACTCCAAAACGTCTCCTCCCTATGTAATGCAGATGAAGAGAGGGGTAAGTGATTGTAGTCCAAATCAGGAGAGCAGCTAGTGTGCCAATGTTGCTCCTCTATAGATACAGTACAGTGAGTGAACAATGTCACTCTAGGAGAGGAAGTGTATTACTGGCAGGATCACCAGGTTAAAATATTTGTGAAGCTGTACATTATTAATACCTACTAAGCTTCTGAATGCACCTAGTGAGTTAGATACTTACCATCATCACTGATCCAGTGATTTAACTTTGCAGCCCTACCTTGTGCTGCACAGCCTTTACAAAGAAAATGTTTGGCTGGCTCCTCTTCACACTGTACATGCACCGAAGTTGTCCTTTTTAAATGATTGGGATATTAACATACAGTATTAATGAGTTTGGCATACATTCACAATCAAGAAACTTTCAGACAGAAATTGGGAAGCAATCAAAGATGGTTTGCATCAAGCCCTATGTATTTTTTCTGTGTTATAAAGTTCCTGTTTCCTGTCTGCAGTTAAGCAACAAATCCCATGTGGACTGTTCTGTAAGGCTATATACAGAATTTCCAACCGTAAACTACCCCTTAGGTGCAGCCAAAAAAAAAATAAAAAATGTATAAACAGCATTTAGGTATGGCCGGGCTTGCTGCCCACAGGGAAAGAGAAGTCACACGGAGACAGGTTGATGCAGCAAAGTATATTAATGTAGTACTGTTGAGAGAGAACAGTCAACTCTGCAGACATGGCCACACCGGACCAGATTACAATAAACCAGACAGAGAGTAAAGGTGCACAACTCTGCAGACACCCGGCAGCACCCGGCAGCAACAGAAACTGGGACCTTAACAGGAAGGTTACTTCTTGAATCACAGTGACAGTCCATGCTCTGTCCCTACTCCACTGGAACCTGACCTTATGCTAATCCTACTGTCCCTGGGTCTTTCCCTGTCCTACCCACTATGCAGAATGTGCACCAACCCTAAGGAGTCAGAGCTTTTTATAAGCACTACCTACTTCAAATATGGCCACCAGGTCAATCAGCTCAGCAGTGACAAATCAGACAGCTTTCCTGATGAGACCTATGGAGGCCTTAGTGGAACCTAGCCCCCCCCCAACCATTCTCCCTGCACAGCAGCTGCCTAACAGCGCCACCCTTGCAGGGATTCTGCACTGTTCCTGCCTACAAGCACAAGTAAAATAACTTACAGTAGGATATGTCCCTTTTGTTGATTAATCTTTGTGACAATATGCAAGGCAAAGTGGTAGACGGACGCTACCTGCTACCCTGACTATTTTCCTCCAGAAAGTTGATCCCCACGAGCTAATTTCCCACATCTTCTATTAGGTGATTAGCCTTCCTCCTTCATTGCCCCCCTGCTAGATTACTAGAAATAAGGGGCTGTCACAGACTCTTATCAAGAAAGCCTGAATATGCTTTCCCCTTCTGCCTAGTTTCTACATTCATAGAAGCCATATTACAGCTACTATGAATGAAACACAATCTATGAATGGAGGTGGCAGACCTTTCAATCATCCACCCATCCACCATTCATAGATCCTGTTTCAGTCTTTGAAGGTGTAGTATGGCTTCTATGAATGGAGCAGTGGGGCATAGTTGGGCTCTCTTCATGAGAGTCTGTGATAGCCCCTTATTGTATAAAATCCTGTGTACCAGAAGATTATGGTGGCAGGGGGTGAGATGGGCATGGACAGAGGAGGATTTTGCCTAAAAGAAGAGTCATCAGCACAGGGGGCACATCCTAATGACTGTAGTTTATGTCCCTTATGCTGATTTCTGTGTTTTTTTAATTTTTGGTGTGCTTAGGCTTTAATATTTGCTGTCAGGTTTCTATGTATTCATCATTTGCATTACCAGCAAGGGTGTTATGTTAATTAAACCAATTTCAAGGTAGTTTTAATCCCCCTTTACTAGAAGTATCATTTGTTTCTGACAGAAATTTCATTTAAAATCAATTGTGTAATATTGATAATATAAATAATGTTGCCAAAAATCCAAACAAGCTCTCTGCATAAAATTCTCAGTTGTGTGGCTAAAAGTAAAATAAGTAATACAATTAGGGATTTTTGTCAAGCAAAACAGTCAACTGAATAGAATATCATGGTTTAGTTTGATATATTTTTGAGTGGCAATTATTGTTTTGAGATGTTTTTACGTAATTATTTTGATTTGACCTGTTTCTACTTAAATATTTTTGTTCATGATCGTGAACAAGCATTAAAGTTTAGGCTAAATTAAGCTAAGTGTTAATTACAGATTCTAAGTAAAAGGAGCAGAAAAATACATATTATAACTGGAAAATTAAATCTCTGTTTCCTGCACTGGATGCTCTTCTATGCTAATTGCCTCCTGTAATTACATAAGGAGGTAGCAGTTGGTTGATGTGCACACAGAAGAATTGCAGTTCCTGCTGCCCATGGTAATTTTTAACATCCAGAGACCACTTAGGTCGCCCAAAGACCAATTTACATATCTGACTGTTTGTTTAGTCACTTACTTAGGAATTCTTATTGTCCAGCATCTGCCTTTATTGTTTACGTAATTATTATAATTCTTTCCTAATCCCCTTGTGCAGTTTGCAGACACTAAATGAGAGCGTCTCCTTTTGGTCGTAAGCAATCTTTCATATGCCCATGCATGCAGAGTTCCCAGCGGATCTTGTGTTTTCCAGTTGTGGCATCTGCTCTAAAGCTACATAGCATGTGCTGCTGATTTTTAAACAACAGGCAATGAAAAGGATTTCCAAGCAGGGAATTCCTGTCTTCCAATCACTAAATATTTTATTGCATTTCCCCTGAAACCCAGTATATGCATTTCAGGGAAATACCTGCATTATAAAATACATTGCTCACCTTTCATTTATAGCTTTCCTTGAATTTAACATCTTACTTTAAAAAGTCTAACCAGGAAAAAGTCATTATAAAAACAAATTTATTTAATAATCAATATAATTTTATAGCTCAGCATACAAAAAAGCAAAAGCGTAAATCGATGCAATTATAGAGCCCGCAGCTTGTGAACTTGCAATGTGAGCTGTAAGAGGTCCAGACCAACTTGTTTCTTTGACCAGTTTCTTTCATTCAGACTGTCTTCTATATAAGATCTTGCTACATCAGTGCTGATGGAAGTTGTGGAAATCTGTATTTCAAACTATGAGCATGAAAAGCTCCTACATGGAAAACTCACTGATTCGCCTGCAGCTTTCTTTGTGAATCCACATGCCTCTAATTGCTTTATGGCAGCTTAACTCCAGTCACTAATAACCTAAACAAAGTTTCATTAAAATAAATAAAGCACATTTTGCGCAAAAAAAACCCCCAAAAAAGCGAATCCTTCAGTTCAGAGATTTCCACTGCAGTATTTTGTTCTGCCACTAGTCCTCAAGTTAAGGTTCAGCATAGCTCAATCCACCTTTTCTGAGCCCAGGTTGTCCTGGACCTAGACCCAGCCTGTGATTGGACAGTGAAAAGAGGGGCAGCATGCTTCTTATCAGCACGTGAACTGATTGGCTGCTTGTGCCATGTCTTTTTCTCACACTTCTGACTTGCTGTACAGGGACTGAACGATGTTGATATCAGGTCACATTCATGTACTTACACTCCCTGTATTTAAAGCAGAGTTCCATCCAGAATTTTTTTTTTGGCATCCACTCTTTTAATACTAAATAGATATAACCTTTTATTTCCTTACTTTCAAACCGCCTAGTAATTACATGTATTTTTTACTCACAATTTAGTTTCTCTCACTGCTGGACTTTTCCATTTTAGATGAGGGCATCTGAAGCCCATCCTGGGTCTCCTGTCATCTCTTCCTGAAAGAAGTGTATGGTGGGTAACCATCATGCACTCCTCAATCTCGGTCCACCTTAAATTGTGTCATTTCCTGTCTGGAAATAACACGATTTTACGGTACAGGAAAGCCCACTGACTCCTGGGAAATGAAGAGTCACATCTCCCAGGAGGCCAGGCGAAGCAGGAAGTGAGCCTAGGACCTAAAAGGGGCAGATTAGAGACCACCTAGCAACAAGCGACTTAGGTTGAGTATAACATTTTTTTATCCTTCAAAGGTAAGTCTATATAGGCAAAGGACTTGAATGATGTAAAAAAAAGAATTCTGGGTGGAACTCCGCTTTAACAATACATTTAATGTTGTAGTAATGATTACAGAGCTGCATGAATGTGTGTTCAGCCAAAATGTTGATTCTTAACTTTGGATAGATTGGGAAAGAGTTTGACTCTCTATCAGGTTTTTTTCTGGGGCTTCAGTTACCCTCACTGTTTTACTGAATTTTTACCAGACAGGAAGGGTGGGTACTCTTCAACACATTAAAATGTTTTGTTTTTTCATAGAAGAGAGAAATACTAAATCCCATGTTAATTTTTTGTTTCTCTCTGTAAGTTCCTGTTGCAGATTCATTCTTTCTTCCTGTTTTATTCAATTGCAAAAGGAAAAGAGGGTAAATCTATTAAGTGCCAGATTTACGTATGTGCAGCTACGGTTTCCAGCCTGGGGTCCAGTGCGTTCTTGTTCACTGGTTCAGGTGCACATCAGGCCTGAATTTTTGCATGCATTCACACTTGAACCGGACCCAATAATGCACTTGACCCATTTGGACTTATGGTCAGTGGAGTTATTGAAGGTAGATTTGCAGCAACAGTGTCCTTCACTAAATGTATCACCCTGCCCTAGGCTGGATAAATGTAGTTTTTGGCTCTGCTGTTAGCCACTGGCTTATAAATATTTATCTGACCTCAGCCAATCCCTGGGAGATGGCAGCCAGAAGGTGTGGCTGGGGAGCAGATAAATGTTTGGTAAGGTGTGTTCAGAACTCTTTTCATTGAGCCCCTGTCCCTGTGAGGCAGCCTGTGTGTTACAGAAGAGCTGTTAGGTCTCAGCATGTGCTGAGGCCCATGGAGGAACTTGGACCTATATAGACTTGCTGAAAGACAAGTGCCATGCCTGTGAAACTTGGCTGGAATAAGGAACCCTTTCACTGAAGAGTATCACAGGGAAGCTGGTTGGGAGCTCTCCCTGGGCATTGTGAGTAGGACCTTGCCTAAATTTCCAGGGGTGCTTGTGCTTTGATGGTTATATGCTACATGGACTGTGCCTGCTTTTACAGAGTCTCAGATTAGCTAGCTGTCCTCTGTACCTCCAGCATACCCAAAGCTGCCACTGAAGGACTTTGTCGTAGAATCTGTCCTCTAATGCCTGTGTGTGCTTTGTCATATCCTGCGCCCTCATCACTCTACCTGCCTGTGTTCAAGTACTGCATTAAATCTTCAAAAAGACACCCCTAGACTGAGCCTAAATTTTGTCAGTGTGCTCTGGAACTGGTAACTGGGATGACAGCCTCTGAACAGGTAAGGGAGGCCTGTATATTTCCAACGGCCCCTCTGGTGGTTAGCGCTACATAAATATTTATACCAGAGGAGTTCAACTAATATGAGAGACATAAAAAAAGCTAGCAATTTTCCTACAGTGAAGAGCTGGACCCAGCGGGAGTCACATAAGTTCTGAAATTAGCAGATTGGTTTGCCCCACTCTATTTTGCATACAGCCCTAATTATTGGGTAAATGTTGGTGCGAGGAAGAGCTCCTTTTTCAATATTTCTAAACTATTAAAATGCAGAGATTTTTTAGTATGAGTCATATCTGTATAGCCTAATAATCCTTTCATGAATCCTGTTGTTTGCAACAAGTCCTGTTGCAAATAAAAAGCCGGCTTTGAAGCAGAACCCAACCTGTAGCTAGTGTTGTGAGGTTTGTGGAAAGATTTGCTGACCCACTGGATTTTTATTGCTATCTGTGACATTGACAGGATGATATTTCCCCACCCTAGCCCACAGCCATAACTGTCATGGCTCTGCTATGTGTCATTGGACTCCTAGAAGATTTTGCCTTGGGCAATATATTAAATATGCTGACAGAAAACAACTAGGAAATTCAGTTCAGTACTGTTATAGTAGGATCAGAGATAAAGAGGCAACATCCCCCCTGGGGTCACAGTTTTAAAGCTGAAGTTTAATCTGCTTATCATCATCAACATGCCAATTACATTTCTAAATAAAACCTACCAGTTTTCATCATATACCTTATTTTTAAACACGGTGCTGTCTTAACTTTGTCTCCGAACTTCTCTATGAAATGCAGCCAGATCATGGCTGGTGGGAGGGACTGGCAGGGTGCTAAAATAGCTTTCTGAAAACATCACAGTACCCTCCCTCAAGAGCCCTCAGCCTTAATGGAGGCAGTGAGCTGGCTCTTGGGAGGAGTTATGCACATTGAAAGAACTAAAATACAATAAATGAAAAGGTGGGCTAAGGGCAGCCAGGCTGGGGAGGAAAGAGCTAGATGATGCTGAATGTCTTCTAGCCAGCAACCAGGTTGGCTCTATCCGAGGAGGAGGAACATGTATAACTGTGCAAGATTGATGGTGAGGCTAAAGGTAAGGTATGAGCACAATGTCTAAGTGGTTAGCACTTTCTGCCTGGCAGCACAAGGGTCATCAGTTCAACCCCCAACCATGGCACTACCTGCATGGAGTAGGCATGTGCTCCCTGTGCTTGCGTGGGTTTCTCTTGGGCACCCTGGTTTCCTCCCACATTCCAAACACATGCTGGTAGGTTGATTGGCTCCTCTCTAAATTGGTCCTATTATGTGTATGTATGAATGTGAGTTATGGGCCTTAGATTGTAAGCTCCTTGAGGGCAGAAACTGATGTGAATGTACAATATATATGTAAAGCGCTGCATAAAATAACAATGCTATATAATTACCTGTAATAAATAAATGTAAAAAAAACTCTAGGTACAGTAGTACAGAACACACAAACAAACTGTGCCTTGTCAAAACGTTAACCAATAAACCTGCTTATGTTGCTTCAATGCAATACACGAGAGTGCCTCTTCCATCAGACTAGGTGATACAGGATGTATGCAGAACCCTATTTTTTTTCTTTTGTGACAATATTTTACTTCCCTCCTCCTCTTCATTCCCTCCTTCATTTTCATTAACAGTCTACATATTACGGTATGTACCTCTTGTGCAAGTGTACATACAGTATACAATTCATTACAATTAACTGAATAAGGAATTACTTCTCTGTCAAGCAAGGCTACCTTTATAAACATTTTTGCAACCTGCAAATCACATTATGTGCACAGCTATTCCTTGTTTGTATATAGAATGTGGAATGGTGTGAAATTATCATACTAAATTTACAGCTGCCTTGATCCAGGTGTGTATTTAACTGTAATCAAAATAAACTGCGCACTATGAGTAAAAATATACCACTTAATCTCTGTTTCTGATCATCACATCTTGTATTAGAGATAAAAATATAAAATGGTGACAAATCCTCTCTACAGGTATATGTGACCCATTGTCATGGGGAGACTTCTCAGTTGCATTAGCAAAAGGGCCTCTGGGGACAGAGATGGTTCATTGGTTGTCTACATGAACATGTTAGATTTGAGTGTATGAGGAGTGCACAATAAGAACAGATATCTCTTGTGTTAGGCATGATTGTAAGGGGGGGTCCCTTTAATGCATAGCCCATGTCTGTTGGGACATGCGTTCTTCTGGTGCCCTGCACCATTGCTATCTATGGTTTGGGAGGAACTTTTCTGGGGTTTGTGTGGAGAGAAAGATCAGAATTGTAGAACAAGTCATGCTGAAGCACCCTCTCTGGAGGAGGCACCATGAGAAACCATGACAAATCTTGTTTAGTGTTACCAGATGAACACCACAGAACTCCACTCCTGAGTAGACTTTAATGGGATTTTTATAACTCATTAAGAACCATTAAGAAACATATACTGGAAATTATATCATACTGTTAGGACGCAATATTAAGTCATTATTGAGTCACTATAAAGGTAGGGTGTGGAGCAACAGAGGATCTGTGGGGGAAATGGTCATGACGGTTGATGACGGATGATGGTTAGGAACCGCTTATCCTGTAAGAACTCTGTGAGACAAGAAGAGAATCTGGAATCTCCTGCTGTGTTGATTGATTGCTTTGGCTTGCAGTCCATATTTTGCCCCAGTCCCAGACACAAGCTAAATAGTATTGCTGACAAGGGAGAGGCCAAGTAAGTGTCTGGAAACATGTGGGACTGTTTCAAAGTAGCAGATGGGATCCTCTGCCACTTCCAGTGAATTGGGAACTACCCTCTACAGGGCTGTGTATAAAACACAATGCTCAAAACTACCTCAAGGAGGAGTTATCACAAAATGTGCACTTTGAATACTAATGCTGACTTCCTATATGGGACTATTCTGCTAAGAAGTGTACTATACCAAAAGCACTGATACTATTTTTTTTATAAGAGGCTAGACTGTAAAGACCAGTGTACAAAGACCCTATTATCTGGAACCTGTTCAGGGCAAAAGTATTAGGAGAAGTTGTTAAAGTTCAGTAAAATTTATTCAGAAAGTGGAGAGCCTAGGTCATTTTAAACTTCTTTAGTTAGCACAATTAAAGAAAAAACATTGAAGGGCTACTGAGCAGGAATTCCAGCAGCTTGTCGGATAATGACAATCTCTTCAACATTTATCTCCCCTATAAAACTGGGACAAATCAAACTGAATACTTTATTAGATTGTAAGATTTCTGAGCAGGGCCCTCTTAATCCTTTTGTATTCTATTGTATTGTACCTGTATTGTCCCCTTTTACATTGTAAAGCGCTGCATAAACTGTTGGTGCTATATAAATCCTGTATAATAATAATAATACTTGAGTCTTCTGATTCGAAAGAAAGACTCTATTCTATGCTTTTAGAAACCTAAGGCAGTCACATCACTAGTCACAGCTTGCCTGCATTGTATTTGCTCATAAATAACGTCACATTTTGAGACTTGACAAGTTGAGCCAGTTTGAGAAAGTCTGTGCCCATGAATAGATATCCATCATTTGAAAAAGTCCTAGCTGGATAAATGTCACAATTAAGTGATATTCTGCTATAGGAGTTGCAAAGTTTGTGAGTTTCTACAGAAATCAAAGGAGTTCAACACTAGTGATAATTGCAAGGCATTTTAGATTGGTCAGTTATAAATTGTAACCTGTCATGTTAGTAAGTATCAAATCAAGTGCCTGTGTTGGAAAAGCTAAGAGTAGGTTTTCAAAAAAAGGTATATGGGTCTTCTAGTTCATAACCCTGCGGGCATTAGCAATGAATTCAAACTGCTTTTATTTTATAATTAGTGTAATATAATTAGGTACATTGCTATAGGGAAAAGTAGTGGTATGAGTTTGTAAAACCCTGTAGCTGGGTCTATTACTTGCTGCAGAATTTGGCTTACCATCCAGTACTATAACATAGTCTGATATTGCAGGAGCAAGAGGTAAATATTAACTGATCATAACAATAGTTGTCACAATATACTATTCATGCACTAATAATATGCAGCTTTTGCAGTAGCCTTTTGCCCATTTTCAGAGAATACATTTCTTTCACTCATGGTTAGTGTTTGGCTGAAGTCATTTATTAACAATAAACTGTGTTTACTCTTTTTAAATCATGACAACAGAAACTACCCAAATGACCCTGATCAAACGTTTACATACCCTGGTGATTTTTGCCTGATAACATGCACACAAGTTGACACAAAGGGGTTTGAATGTTTATTAAAGCTAACCATCCTCACATGTGATCAAAGGTCAATGAGTTTCTGGACTCCTGACAGACCCTTGCATCTTTCATCCAGTGCTGAAGTAACATTTCTGGATTCTGAGTCATGTGGAAAGTAAAAGAATTGTCAAAGGACCTGCGGGAAAAGGTAGTTGAACTGCATAAAACAGGAAAGGGATATAAAAAGATATCCAAGGAAGGGAGAATGCCAATCAGCAGTGTTCAAACTCTAATCAAGAAGTGGAAAATGAGGGATTCTGTTGAAACCAAACCATGGTCAGGTAGACCAACTAAAATTTCAGCCACAACTGCCAGGAAAATTGTTTGGGATGCAGAGAAAAACCCACAAATAACTTCAGGACTCTCTGAAAACATGGTGTGGCTGTTTCAAGATGCACAATAAGGAGGCACTTGAAGTAAGATGGGCTGCATAGTCGAGTCGCCAGAAGAAAGCCATTACTATGCAAATGCCACAAAGTATCCCACTTACAACACGCCAAACAGTACAGAGACAAGCCTCAAACCTTCTGGCACAAAGTCATTTGGAGTGATGAGACCAAAATTAAGCTTTTTGGCCACAAACATAAACTCTACATTTGGAGTGGTGTCAACAAGGCCTGTGAAACACGGAGGTGGATCGCTCAGGTTTTGGGGATGTGTGTGCTACAAAGGCACAGGATATTTGGTCAAAATTGATGGCAAAATGAAAGCAGTATGTTATCAAAAAATACTGCAGGAATATTTGCATTCATCACCAGGAAGCTGCGCATGGGACCTACCTGGACATTCCAACATGACAATGATCCAAAACACAAGGCCAAGTTGACCTGTCATTGGCTACAGCAGAATAAAGTGAAGGTGCTGGAGTGGCCATCTCAGTCTCCTGACCTCAATATCATTGAGCCACTCTGGGGCGATCTCAAACGTGCAGTTCATGCAAAAAAGCCCAAGAACTTCCAGAAATTGGAGGCTTTTTGCCAAGAGGAATGGGCAGCTTTACCATCTGAGAAGATAAAGAGCCTCATCCACAAATACCACAAAAGACTTCAAGCTGTCATTGATGTTAAAGGGGGCAATGCACGGTATTAAGAACTGGGGTATGTCAACTTTTGATCTGGGTCATTTGGGTAGTTTATATTGGCATTATGATTTAAAAAGAGTAAACACAGTTGATAAGAAATGGCTTCAGCCAAATACTAAGCATGAGTGAAAAAACGTTTTCGTGTTCTCATTCATATTCTCTGAAAAATGGCCAAGAAATCATAAATTCTGCCAGGGTATGTAAACCTATGAGCACAACTGTATTTTCTGACCTCATGCAGTGAGGCATTCTACAGCTTAGCCACTGTGAACCCTTCTGCAGATGGACCTGCAGTTCAGATCATGAAAATTGTGATTTTGTTTTTATTCAATTTGTCCAATTTTTAGAGGTGTTTGTAGCCGTATTAGTGCAAGTGTGCCAGAGAAAATTGAGTAGTGTCCGTGATACTTTTTTAATTTCCACTAACATACAATTTTTCAGGACAAGCTTTCAGGGTGTGTCCCATTCCTCAATGTCCAAGCATTACTCTCCAATTTTTAGAATAACATACAGATTATAACCATTAACTTCTTCCTATATTAATGGTAAAAATCAGTTTTCCTCCATATGCATCTGGTCCCCTGTTATTCTTTGTACAGTCCATTATACATAATCTTTTTATGGACTTTTCACATGCCTTAATTAGATTGACCCTAACTCATTTTTTAAAGTGCACAAGCCCCAATTTATCTCTTCCATTGTAAATTACATATTCCACCCAAAAGATGCAATGCTTTTCTTATAACCTTTACATTTATTGCCATTTCCTATAATCTTCCTTTGTTTAACATCTTCATTTGTTATCATTTTGCCTATTAAAGGTCTTTCTTTAATATTTCAACATTCTGTTGAGTTGTAATAGTTCTTCAGAACATTTTTGCCATAAGCAAACTGGCAATGTTACTCTCTATTCAAACTACGAGGACCTTAATAGAAAAGATTAAATACAAATTGGGTCCAGCACTGATCCATGTGGTCTTCACCTCTATTACTAAGCCCTGATAGGTGGGGTGAAACGCCAGAAATTGAGGCTTGTGGAGTAGTGCAAGGCTGAGGCTATCTCACACATGATCTCCATACCAACTGGATTGTGGGAGCAGTGATTTTCACTGCTATTTCTGACTCCTTTAACTAGTGTTTTAGCCATGTACGTAAATTCTCTTCTTGTCATTGCATCCTCAAAGTCTTTACTAGTAGAGTTGAGCAAACCCCGAACTGTAAAGTTCAGGTCCGTACCGAACTTTGGGGTGTCCGTGACCCGGACCCGAACCCGGACATTTGAAAAAAAGTTTGGGTTCGGGGTTCTGGTATCTGATCCCGCCTGTTGAATAGCTGCAGGGCAGCCAATCAACAAGCATTTCACTGGTTTGCCCTTAGAAGCCATCACAGCCATGCCTACTAATGGCATGGCTGTGATTGGCCAATGCATCATGTGACCCAGCCTCTGTATAAGCTGGATTCACGTAGTGCTGCATGTCACATGCTCTCAGGCTAGTGTAGGGAGAGGATGCTGTCGGCGCTGTGTGGGACAGATTGCAGATATAATAACATCTCATCCTGCATTACAGAACGATCTGATTCTGGACTAGGTAGAGTCTACTGCTTTGAGGGACAGATTATTGTTCTAAAATCATCTCCTACTCCTATAGGGTCAGGTTCCTGCTGTTGCTGTAAGGGACAGATTATTGTTCTAAAATCATCGCCTTCTCCTATAGGGTCAGGTTCCTGCTGTTGCTGTAAGGGACAGATTATTGTTCTAAAATCATCGCCTACTTGTTTAGGGTCAGGTTCCTACTGTTGCTGTAAGGGACAGATTACTGTTCTAAAATCATCACCTACACTGCCACAGTCACGGCCTAGTCAATCTCTAGGCTCCTACTCCACATCCACCTCCCCCTTCCCATTTTTATTTTTTTTATTTGATTTTAAGTTATTTTCCCTATCCCCATTTTATTGTAGGGCACTTGTCCTACTCTTACCCCCATTTTACTTCCTTTTGCAGCCCTCTAGCACTTGCCAGGACTTTTTTACAGCCATTTTTGTGCCGAAAAGTTTGGGTCCCCATTGACTTCAATGGGGTTTGGGGTCCGGGGTAAAGTTCGGGTCAAGTTTGGTACTGAACCCGGACTTTTTCGTTAAGTTCAGCCGAACCTGCCGAACCCGAACATCCAGGTGTCCGCTCAACTCTATTTACTAGGCTCATAAAAGAAACACCTTCTGTGCTATTCCTGAATCTGAATACATACATCACAATGCAATAGTATTTACCTTCTAGGAGTACCAAATGATTGGTTTCAAGCATCTCAAGCATCAGAGTGTTTTAGCAGTGGAGTTCATTATCTTGGTTGGCCTGCAAAATGTCTTCACTGTTTATTTCAGTACAAAATGGCAGTTTATTTGGCTCATAAATGTAAATAAGTCTAATATTCACACTTGAGGAATCATATTGATTATACACCATGCAGTAAGTAATACTTTCTTATCTTGACTGTCCCTAGTTCATGCACTGCATTATATCTTTCCTGTTGTATAAGTGTGCAAGTGGAATTAGCCAGGGATGGCAATGCAGATTTCATAGAAGATACCAAATGAATCTGTTGTGTGACTGCAAGGAGATACTTAGTGGAATGTATATGACAGGAAATCTATGGCACTTATTGACCAGACTGATTGTTAAGCGTGACTGGTGGTAGATAAAGATCATTCCCTTCTCTTACAGAACTACATCTCAATCAAACAGCACTGCAGGGGATTTTAAAATGAAGCATTAGTAAGAGCTTTAAATCATTACAGTTTTTCACAGTATATGTGTTTTAGTGTGTATACTGTGCATGGTGTCAAAGTATAAATACCCTAAATACAAGCTTAAAGTGGTTGTAAAGCCGCCCAGTACCTCCCCACAAAAAAAAACCCTGCAAAGCAAAGGCATAATGAGCTAGTATGCAGCACATACTAGCTCATTATGAAACACCTTGGAACAAAGCTGTTGCAGCGCTCTCAGCACACCGCTGTGACCAGTGACATCGTTCTTCGGGGTCTGTGGCTCCGTCCAATCACAGCGCGGGCTCCAGCGATGTGATTGGCAGAGCTGCGCTGACGTCACTCCTGCACATGCGAATGGGAGCCGTCATTTACGGCACAAATACAGAAGAAACGGCACCCTGGGCTACCCCGAGTGCCGATTCTTCAGTGCGCATGTCCCGATGACTTCGGCACATGTAGATACAGGGGATATCTCCAAAACTGTACAGGTTTAGGAGATATTTCCTGGACCTACAGGTACGCCTTATTGTAGGCTTACCTGTAGTTTAAAGTGGTCGTCATGACCTGACAACCACTTTAAGTTGCTGTATACCCATGATACTGGTGTCCTTTATAAATAAGCCTGTGGAAAATATTTTAAACCTCCAAAACTTTAGATATTTATTATGGCATTAACATTTTATAGAAATAAATGATTAACCCCAAATAGGATAGTGTGCTAAATGAAACCTGTAGGCAAATAAAAGAAACAGAACCTCCGCTAGGTGGAAGAGTGGCTTTAATAATAAAGTAGAACAGTGAATATCTCCCAAACTTGCAGTGTTCACTGCATGCAGCAGGTGACTTCATCAGGACATATGTTCTGAAGGTTCGGCGCACCGCAGCTACGGGGCTATAGACACAGGCAGGGAGGCCCGGGAGCATGCCTGCATGAGTGGGTTTCTATGGGGGCACTTGCTGAAGGAGTCAGGCACACCGGCAGTATGCCAGAGGCACCAGTTAGTATGTCTATGTGATACAATGTGTCACTGCCATCTTTGAAGAACAACAGTAACGTACTCACCCAGACATGAATTGGTAGATGGACTCCTAAGACCCCGTTAGCACATCTATACATCCATCTACCAATTAATTTCTGGGTGAGTAATTGGTTCACATCCAGATTGTAAAGGGGGCTTCTGATTGGTCGACTGTTGGCACCAGATCACTCAAGCTCCCACCCTCTTTTTCTTGGATATGACTACAACACACTACTGGTATTTCTTAGCCTTTGCCATATTGTGCCCAATGTCTTGCCTTCCCACAATATCCCCGGCCATCAGCTTTTATATTCATAAGAAAGAAATGTCCACACAAAAGTTATAGTTTCTGCACTTTACTGTTGTTCTTCAAAGATGGCAGTGACACATTGCATCACATAGACATACTAACTAGTGTCTCTGGCATACTTTGCCAATCACAATTCTTGGACGGTTCATAGCAGTCAATTGTGAAAGCCGCACATTGCTCATCACTGATAAGCCATCTTCCCTTAACCACTTCCCGACCGCCGTATGCAAAATGACGGCCGGGAAGTGGCTGAGTTATCCTGACTGGACGTCATATGACGTCCTCAGGATAACAGTGCGCGGCGCGCCCGCGGGGAGCACAGTGCGGCGATCTCGGGTGGCCCGTGTCCCCGGGACACTGGCCTTCCCCGATCAGGGTAAACAGCCGATAAAATCAGCTGTTTACCAAGTGATCGGCTGTGTCAAAACACAGCCGGTCACTGCAGAGGAAGAGATGCAGGAGCGTGGATGAAGCGCGCTCCTGGAGGAGTGCACATCGGCAATTGGGGAGAGCGGGTGTCCCTTGGACACAGCGCTTCCCCGATCAAGGTAAACAGCCAATGAAATTGGTTGTTTACTGCATGACCAGCTGTGTCCAATCACAGCTGGTCACAAATGTAAACAGAGACCTGCAGTTATTATCTGATCTCTGCTTCTCCTCACACCGATCGTGTGAGGAGAAGGGATCAGTGAGTAACTGTCAGTGTCTTGTCAGTCAGTTTACTGTTACAACACAGCACACAGCCCTCCCAATAAAAGAGAACCTGTCACCAGGAACTGTCACAGCCCATCAGGAACTGTCACAGCCGGTCAGGATCTGTCACAGCCCGTCAGGATCTTTTACAGCCCGTCAGGATCTGTTACAGCCCCTCTGTCACAGCCCGTTAGCTGTCAGCTCCGTCACAGCCCGTCAGCATCTGTCACAGCCCATCACAGCCCGTCAGCATCTATCACAGCCCGTCAGCATCCGTCACAGCCCGTCAGCCCATCAGCATCTGTCACAGCCCGTCACAGCCCGTCAGCCTGTCAGCATCTGTCACAGCCCGTCAGCATCCATCACAGCCCGTCAGCATCTGTCACAGCCCATCAGCCTGTCAGAATCTGTCACAGCCCATCAGTAACAGCCCATCAGCATCTGTCACAGCCAGTCAGTCACAGCCCAGGTCACAGGCCCAATAACTACTCTCATAAAAACATCCCACAGGCCCGCCATCATGTCAGAGAGAATGTACACACCCGAGGAGGCATATGAGATCCTCGCTATGTCAGATGATGAGAGCAGCGGGGAGCTCCTATCATTCGATTCTAGTTCGGAATATGACCCAGTGGAGCATAGCGGATCGGAGACCGAATCAGAGGAGGAAACCTACCCTCCTGCAAAAAGAATGAGAAGATCAGGCCCAATATCTGAAGACCTACCTTCCACCAGCAGCGCCAGACCCCAGGAATTGGAGCCCAGTACTACTTCCACCAGCAGCGCCAGACCCCAGGAAGTGGAGCCTGGAACTAGCAATGGAACTGGACGCCCTGCCCAAAGGATCCTGTCCTACCTTTCCGAAGCCCTGGCAAACCCCTTATGGTTGCCTGCCAACTCGGGGTCTGCTAGAATCCCCCCCTTCACAGCGCAGCCAGGTGTGCAGCCCGACACCACAAATTATACCCAATATGATTATTTTTCTTTATTTTTCCCTGAAGATTTGCTGCAGAGCATTGTGGACCAGACAAACTTATATGCAGAACAGTTCATTGCAGCCAACCCCAATTCATCCTATGCCCGTTTATTTCATTGGCGTCGTCTCACGCTAGACAAATTTAAAATATTTTTGGGCCTTGCTCTTAATATGGGACTTACAAAAAAAAACAAACATCATTCTTATTGGTCCACCAACCCCATCCACCATATGCCCATATTCTCAGCACTTATGTCCAGGACACGCTATGATACGATAATGCGTTTCCTGCATTTCAATGACAATGCACAGTGCCCTCCCCGAAGTCATCCCAACTACGACAAACTGTACAAAATACGGCCCCTAATCAATTTATTTTCACAAAAATTTTCAGACGTCTTAATCCCCGATAAAAACATATGCGTGGATGAGTCCCTTGTACATTTTACTGGCCGGCTGCAGTTCAAGCAGTACATACCAAACAAGAGAGCCAGGTATGAGATAAAAATGTACAAACTGTGTGAGCGAACCACCGGCTATGTATATTCATTCAGAATCTGTGAAGGAAAAGACTCCCAGCTCCAGCCCCCTGATTGCCCCGCATATATTGGAACCAATGGAAAGATAGTCTGGGACCTGGCATACCCCCTGTTTGGAAAAGGTTACCATTTATACATTGATAATTATTATACCAGCCTGCCCCTATTTCGCCACATTTACAACAAAGACACCCTGGCCTGCGGCACTTTAAAAAAAACGGAAGGGATTCCCACAAAATTTATTGACCCAACAGCTGAAAAAAGGAGAGCATGCCTTCATGAGAAATGAGGAAGTGTTGGCGATGAAGTGGAGGGACAAGAAAGAGGTTCTTATGCTCTCTACCATCCACAATGACACCGTGGTGGAGGTTCAGAGACAACGCCGCACCGTTTTAAAGCCTCAATGTGTCCAGGACTATACATGCTCATGGGGGGGGGGGGTAGATTTAAATGACCAAATGATGCAGCCCTATATGTCAAACAGAAAGTCCCGTTTTTGGTATAAGAAGATGGCGTTTCAACTTTTTCATATCGCCCTTTACAATTCCTTTATCTGCTTTCAAAAAGCATCCCAAGACCCATCCAACACCTACCTCAAATACATTGAAGACCTTCTCATTGCCCTCATTTACAAACAAGGACCCGTACCAGAAATCATTCGCTCTGATTGCGTGAGCCGGCTTCACGAGCAACATTTTCCCTACAACATCCCCCCCACAGAATCAGGAAGAAGACGCCAGAAGAAATGTCGTGTTTGCAGCAAAAGAGGAATTAGAAGAGATACCAGTGTCTATTGCCCCGATTGTCCCTCCCAACCTGGCCTATGCATTGGAGACTGTTTCAAAATTTCACACATCTGTCCAATATTAGTTCCCCTTACTTTTAAGATTGTAATTTCCCCGTTTCAACCTTTTGCTACCACATTTTTGCCTTCCACGTTAACGGACCCTGGCCTGTTTACCAACGATGTCTTTGCCTGCCGATTTAAACCGTGTTTTTGACTACCATGTGGACCGACCTCAGCCTGTTTACCGATTATGTCTTTGCCTGCCGTTTTAACCACATTTCTGACATCTACGTGCACCGACCTCGGCCTGTTAATTGACCATGTCTTTTGCCTGCCACTTGGACTGATCTTTTGCCCTTCTACTTTAGTAGACAGGGGTCTCACATATGTGAGGGGCTCCAGAAAAAGCGCTCGGAGTATAGAAAACCAGTTTTTTGTTTTCTGTGTTCTAGAACAGGGTCTGGTTTCCCGGAGGCTTCAAAGCGTTGGGTGGGAGAAGCCTCTACCCCTGTCC
>BLSH010329215.1:269399-309596 GCA_018402905.1 Glandirana rugosa
GTAGACTAGTGTGGACTACATGACTGCCGGATAGAGTTAAGAACTCTGGGATTGTTCATTCCTTTCATGTTTATGGGGGGTTTACTGGGGAAAAAATCTTTCATCTGTAAGGTTCCATAAATCATTCTCTGTACCACTCAAAAAAGTGCCAAATTAAAAAAGGGTCTTAAGAAACGTTTTAGTTCTAAAAAAAAAAAATTAGTGTGTTAAAAATAATATTATCCAATAAAGAGAGTGTACCGTATACGTATGGTGTTTGATGTGGGGTTTTGTGTAAGATGATTAGGAGGACTTATACCACTATGGTGTACACACCCTGTAAAAGTGTCGGACCGGTGTATGTCTGCGGGTCGTGCAATTTATGCTTGTAAAACGCCTGAAGGTGCTATGTCAATGCTGGGCGTCTGTATGTGGCCAGGCTGTGAAAATGTCCCACACATGTGGTATCACCATATTCAGGAGGATTAGTAGAATGTGTTTTGGGGTGTAGTTTGTGGTATGCATATGCCATGTGAGAGAAATAACCTATTATAATAAAAATTGTGTGATTAAAAAAAAAAAATCTTGATTTTGCAAAGAATTCTGGGAAAAAATTAAACCGTGAAAAAACTCACCATGTCTCTTACTAAATACCTTGGAATGTCTACTTTCTAAAAAAGGGGTCATTTGGGGGGTATTTGTACTTTCCTTACTTGTTAGGGTCTCAAGAATTGAGATAGGCCGTCAGTACATCAGGTGTGATCAGATGTGATCAATTTTCAGTGATTTGCACCATAGCTTGTAGACTCTATAACTTTCACACAGACTAAATAATATGCACTAATTTGGGTTATTTTTACCAAAGATATGTAGCAGTATACATTTTGGCCCAAATTTATGAAGAAAAGTTATTTTTTTTGCAAAATTTTACAGTAGAAACTAAAAAAAAGTGTTTTTTTAAAAAAATTTTCGCTGTTTTTTCACTTATATCGCAAAAAATAAAAAACGCATCGGGGACTAAATACCACCAAAAGAAAGCTATATTTGTGAGAAAAAAATGATAAAAATTTTGTTTGGATACAATGTAGCATGGCTGAGTAATTGTCACTCAAATTGTGAGAGCACTGAAAGCTGAAAATTGGTCTGGTAGGGAAGGGTTCTAAGTGCATAGTATTGAAGTGGTTAATGTCTCTTCCTCACCTAGGGGGCACCACAATGTTGAGACCCATCTCCCTGTATACTAGATTTGTAGCATTGTGCTCTATTCAAACCAAGATTCACAAGGTGCATTCCATTGTTTACCAGTCTCTCTTTTTGTGTCCCATTCCATACTTTTATCCAGCTGGGTACGCTCCCAATGCCACTATCAGCCCCAGGGTCACTCAGAGGACTCTGACTTGCCCATTAGGCTACATGCATCCAGCTCATGACTCCCTTCATATCATTTCAGAGATGGGACTGCTGTAGCTGCACCTCTAGATTATGCACACTTCTCCCAGGATCTCCAGGTGGATTAGCACTCGCGAGAGCATATAAGGGCATTTTGCATCCCTCTACCAATCCAGTTAGATAATTTTTCCAGTCCACTTACATCATGTTTCATAGGATAGGATAACTGCAGCTAGCTCCTCTGGGTGTAGGCCGATCTTACACTGAACTTCTGCCCTGTCCAGGGCCTTTGCAGTAGCTGACTGCATTTGCAGATGTGTGGGGTGTTTGGTTTCCACACCCCAACTGCACTAAACTCCTCCCAACCTAGCATATATAAGGGCACTAACTCCACCCATTACATCACTATAGGAAGGCTATATCTAAAAGGGGACCTAACACCTACTTACATAATTCCCTATAACACACTTTTTTGGGACAGAGCCATTTCGTGGCAGACTAGCTAACTGCACCTGCTTACACGTTTTTTCACCTTTGACTTTGAAGGTTAATGCTTGCAGGAAAAGACATACTTTTTCATATCTGCATGCATTTTCCCAACCGTGTACACTTTTCTACATTGTAGATGAAAGGAATATTGTACTTGTTATTCTCTCTGGAGAGGTCTATCATTCTTCCACATGTCCCCATAAATTAAATCCTATTATTTAAAATCACAGGTCTTATGAGAAAAATGTATAACCCTTACCTTTCTCTCACAACCTTAATTACAGTCATAACCATGCATAATTATTTCAGGGGGAGGTTAAGATAAAATCTGTTACTGCTGAGTTGAGTAACAGTGCATTATTTTCCCTACTTAACCAACTGTTGGTGAATTTAGGACCAGGTTTATTTTATTGCAAATACCACTTGAGTTGTATTACAGAATAACATATGATTGTAGACTTCACAAAACAATAGTAAGTGCACTCAAATGAGGCATGATTGTACACCTACATGGCTGAAGCCATAGATGCCTAATAGTTACAGCTTTTAAAAAAATATAATTATTTTGCAGTGGAAAACAAGGCTTTCTGCACTATAATAAATGCAACTAAACATATAAAACAATTTAGTAATTAAAATGGCTTAACGCAGTCAAAGCTTTGCTTGTGGCACTTGGCAAGTATTAGAGGATAACTGAATAGTCTTGTTCTCTCAGACTAAGATGTTTTGGTTGTGTAATTATTGTTAAAGCTATAATTTAAAACATATCTTTACACCTGCATAAGTACATCTTTACAGATAAGAAATGGTGACCCCTTTCTCTTATCCTACAACTATTGCCTGTATTAACACAGTCTACTACTCCCTATCTGCTACCTACCCGAAAACCATGACACACCTTCCTTTCCAGAGCTGTCAGCCACTAACCAGTAGATTCTAATGAAAATGTTCCCACTTTGTATGTGGTTGAAGATTGACATCTGTATGGGAAAGACTTTGTGTAGAAATATGATGTAAAATGGTTATAGCTGCTAAGAACATTGTAGGGTGAAGGGAATAATAGGCGGCATCAGAACCCATGGGTGAGTGGATTCTCCATCTTGTTCACTGCTAGTTGACATCCCAAGCTTTATGACATCTAAGGACATTTCAGTTTGAGTTTTTAGGGTATAAAGTAGCCATAGTTTTCAGTTCAGTAGCTTGGGGCTTTGCAACATTGTGATCGCCAGTTGGAATCCCAACCAGGACACTACCTACATGAATTTTGAATGTTCTCCCTGTGCTTGCATGGGTTTCCTCTGGGTAGTCTGATTTCTCCCTACACTCTATAGTCATGCTGGTAGTTTAATTGACTCCTGTCTAAATTTGACCATATATGTGTATGTATACATGTGAGATAAGGACCTTAAATTGTAAACTCCTTGACATGGGTTCTAACTCTCCTCCAATCTATCCAAAACAAAGGAAAAACATTTTGGCTGGACTTAACCACTGTGACATACATATAAAAACAACCTATCAGCAAGTGGTTATTATAAGATCATGGCTGCAGTTTCAGTTTACAACCAGCAATCAGCTGTCTTGTCAAAGTGCTGTAGAGCCGCCCAATCACTTTTACAGTGCAGGGTCTCACTGCACCTCCCACATAGACGAGATGGAATAACATTTATTCCCCAATCTCCCCTGTGATGAATGAAACCAGATAGGACAATGCTTTTTTTACTTCTAGTTATGAGCTGTCATTCCCTGGTGGTTACTGCCAAGGAAGCAGCTAATTAAGCATGGTCTGTGCTTGATTAGCTAATTTGGAGGGCAATAGTCCTATGATATCTCTATAAACAGTACCTGGCACTGCCAAAAACTATCACATAGAAGACTTGTTTGCTGCCTTGTGATAGCAATAAAACTAAAAGAAAAAAAAGTTTTAAATGTGTACAAAAAATAAATTTTAATAAAATAAATAAAACTAGTAATAAAACACCCCACTCCCTGTGCATACACACAAATGCAAATATGCACATAAATCCTGCATTCATATATAAACAGTGATGGCACCACACATGTGAGGCATCAACGTAAATTTCAGAGTGATAGCAGTAATTCTATGGCCGTCATTCATGAATAACTCAACACTGATAACCTGTAAAAGCTTTTAAAATATTGCCTATTAAAAACTTTAGGTACTGTAGTTTGTTGCAATTTCTTTGACATGTTTGATATCTATTTACTCAACACAATCTCATCTTTTTATTCTACAAAAAGGTGGGTATTGCTTTTGTGTGCATTAAAATTCATTTTAATGTGTTTTTTCCTGAAATTTTCATAAACAGCTGTGAAAATGTTGTGTAGCATAAAAATTGCAACGGCCACCATTTTATTCTTCAAGGGCTCCGCTTTCAAACATATATAATGCTTGGAAGTGCTAAGTAATTTTCTAGCAAACGTTTCTGCTAAAGTGCTTAAATTGTGGCAGTGGGCTGGCAGTGCTGGAACATGTTAATGACAGCTTTCTCAAAGGTTCATTGACTTCCTACATTACTTAATTTAGCCCTAGCCCGTATGACTCAGGACCGGCAGAGACATTGTTATCACCTTCAAGGGATTTGTTGGGTAGGGATAGTGTTCAGTATTAAAGCACATATATAACTACATACTGTATGTCAAATGGATGCATCACCTTCTTTAGAGAAGTTGTTATTTCTAATATCCTAACACAACAATCTTGTCAAGAACTTTTACAGAAGCCAGTTAGTTACTGGTTCATCGCCAGACCACAAATATACAAATACACAGGAATAATGTGAAAATGCCAAACTGATAATGCTCTGGAATGATTCCAACCCAGGACCACATCATGAAAAACCTTCAGTGGTAATTACCTTGCAGCCATAAAAATTCTAAATAGAAAGTCTTATTTTTCCAAACCTTTTAATGTGCGGCACACAACTGCAACCTCCAGAAAAACACGAGTGTAATATTCTGCTTATGTCTTTTTCAGATTGACTGTAGATCACAGTAATGCAAGCAGACATGAGCACAAACAAGAACTTAGTAGTTCAAGCACAATACAGAATTGTGCCTTCAGCAAATATTATTAGCTCAGTTCTTTCCAGAGGCAAGAGTTAAAGAGCCAGGCTGCTAGAGATCCAGGGAAAATGACATGACAACAGAACCTTGCCTAAGGGAGGAATAGAGACACAATTTTCTTCGATTGGCTTTAGCTGTGGTTTTTCTTTAGCACAGCACAAGAAGAGGGGTCAAAGGGTCTCTACATCATCTGATCCCCAGAACAGTCCCTGTTGAGTCATGTACTGGTTTGACATTCTAACGGGCTCATTAGTCTTCGGTTTTTCCATGTAATTGAAAGTATTCCTCAGCATCACTGTCTTTTCTTTGCTCCTCCTCTGACACTCACATTAGAGAACTGGCTGAAGAAAAGGATGGATTGATGGGTGTCATCCTGATTGCTGGAGCATAGATAATGAGGCTGTATTGATACTGCTTAAAAGACGCAAGGATAATTTGTGATATTACCAGTTAGGGTGATAAGCTGCATTATGTCTATAACGATTGCACATCTAAACAGAATACAACAAAGTGCTGACAACAAAGGTCATTTATAAGGATGGTAAACTTTAAAATGGAAACCTGTGTGTTTGGTGGAAAATGTAGTTCTTTCCAATGAAAACTATGCCCTGGGTTGGGTAAAACTATGACTTGAGGGTAGTGAGGGATACTCTGTTCCATACCTGAATGCAGTCTATTAAATACATTTAAACAATGCATGTTGTAAGTCAGATAGTTTCGGTTTAACAGTGTTTTATTATCTCATCATTGAAGAAAACAGAGGAGTGGATTTACTAAATGCAAATAGACTGTGAACTTTGGAAGTGCAGTTGCACTCATTTTCCCCGAGCTTCATGAATGAGGTGAAGTTTCAATTTGTAAAGAACACCCAATCATGTGCAACAAAAATTTAAAAAACAGCTTACTTTGCTGGCACATGATTAAGTGCGGAAATGAGCAGAGCTTTACCACATGCACTGAGCTCTGGGGAAAATGGGTGCAACTGCACTTCCAAAGTACACAGTCTATTTGCCTTTACAAAATCCACCCTGGATGCTACAGAAAAAGTTGACAATACATACAAAGATCTAATTGTTTACCCTTCACTTGTTCACTTTTTCAGCCAGGGTACATCTATACCAGTGATGGTGAACCTTGGCACTCCAGATGGTTATCAACTATATTTCCCATGATGCTCATGCACTCTGCAGTGTAGTTGAGCATCATGGGAAATGTAGTTCCAAAACATCTGGGTTGCCAAGGTTTGCCATCACTGACCTATGCTATTGCTCTATGCCAGGATGTGTATATATACTTCATCAACAGTGGTGATAAATTTGACAAAACTTTAAATGTAGAATGTGGAATTTGTATGTTTCCTTCAATATGACAATATTTGGACTGTTTTTTATCATTAAGCTAGCATGACTTATAGGAAAACAGAAAACAAAACTGCATATATATTTGTAATAAAGTCTGTGGTCCCCGCTCTCCTATATCATGTATTCTTAAATAAGATTTTATTTGGCAATGTTTAATTTTTAGCGTACGCCTGAAGGGAGCATGCTGTATATACAAATAACAAATGACGTACTGTATATAGTATTATATTTGACTACTGTGTATAATGTTGATTCTATGTCTTGCTTTTAAGTTTCTACCACACCGAGGACATGCCACCAGTATGGACTGTATGATGGCTCATGGAACAATTCTTCACCAGACGTTGGATTTTGATGAGTTTATTCCGCCCATTCCTCCTCCACCATATTACCCACCTGAATATACCTGCACACCTGTCATGGATGTACAAAGGTGAGGAGCAGCACTTGAACTACTGCCAAGATTTTCTTAGTGCATGTTGAACTGCAGACAAACAACTTATCTAATATATGTGAACTGTTTTGCTTGCTAAAGAATTTGCAATACAGTTCAGCAGACACTATAGCAAGGTTCTAGGAAAGAGGTGGTTAGGGCACTCTGGTTTTCAGATGGCACGGCTGGTGGCCAAGTGGTGTCCTTAGGGCAGCTCTTGGACAGAAGAAGCAGATCTGGAGGTATAAGGGGTAGAAGACAAGGCGCCTCTAAGTGTAATATGTAAAGGATTTATTGGTGCACATACGGTTAAAAACACTTACACTGTAGAACATCATATATGCATAGGATATAATATAGTGTGGATACACATTCTTCCATCAGAGGGGAGCAGTTTGTTCCTGAAGGATAAAAACACAGAGAAAGCCTCTAAGTGCAGCAGAGGGTGGTCAGTGCAGCCACACAGGGGGTTAACACTTACAGGATGATGGTAAGATACGAGCGTGTGCTGTAGTATCAGATTTCCTCATTCCTCAAGCCTATGGAGGGTGGATGTAGCCGGCCTGCAGCTGTCATCAGAGTCCAGCTGGTGTGTGTGGAACTCGAGGAGATTTCCTGGTGTTTCTCCGGCTGGAGTGCACAGAGCTGTGCACGTCTACACTGATGGTGGGCGATTACATGTTTCAGAGCCTGCGTAGCTCCTTCCTCATTCTCAGTCTGCAGTGCCTTAACCTACAACTGCAGATGTACAGTGATAGGCTGTAGGCACAGGAGCGCCTAGGCACTCTCACATACCAGGAAGAGCATTGTTACTAGTAATGAGCTTGGTTCACAGGTGATTGGCCCAGCACTGACAGCTGCCTTCTGGATTCAGCCAAACATGGCTAAATATTCCCGATAACATAGCAAATTTTCACTCCCAGTTCCATTTTAACTGCATTAAATGTTGTTTTTATATCAGCTTCAGATCTCCAGCTTAAATAAAAAAAAATCTCCATTCCAAAACGCCCACACCTATTCCTAAACATATTTAAAAAGTAGAGAAATACACTGCTGGGTTACTTAGCCCGAAGCAAAACTTGTGATAAAAGTACACAGCTGCTTCACAATATAACCATATAGCTAAAGTATAAACTAAATATAGAAATAAGCATTTTTTTAAAAAATATATATTATTATATTAGAGGAAAAATTATGTTATGCTCCTATTAAATCCCTAGTTATATAAATATCTAAAATTACTTTTAAAAAAGTTGTTGATTTCCTGTTAGTAAACTTTTAAGACTTTGATTTCTATCAGTGTGCTGTCCTCTGAGGACCAGGTAAGCAGGAAAGAGTTTAAAATAAAAGAAATCAGCCATTGGTTTTTAAATTATTGATATATAAATAATATACCCAATGAATGTCAGTGTTATCACTTGCAGATGAAACACATTCAGCTTGTATTTATGGAAATCCATTTGTTAGTTAACGACAGCACAATTTCTTTATCACTCTGATAAATTAAAATCTGATGTGTTGGGTCCATTTAGATAGCAAGGGTGTAATCATGAAGTGATAAATAAACTGAATTAGGCAATGGGGTAAATCTGTTTTATTTGCAATGATTATGCAGTCAGAGAGGTTCTAAAGTTTAATCTATTGTGAAGGGCATTTATAGCTTCTAGTGATGACCAGGCATTCTCTTTGCAGAGGACTTCATCTGGACTTTCCACACTCTCCTTTCAGTACTTTGTACGAGGTTTCCATAAACAGCCCCGGGATTCTTTATCCATCTGAGCTGCCACCACCATATGAAGCTGTGGTTGGCCAAACTCCTGTAAGTCAGGTAAGAAATGAAGGCAATGTTCACTAAAACCTTACTCCAAATATGACTCTTTCATACAGGGCCATAAAATAGTATGGATTATCTATTTTTTCCCCTTGGGAAGTATCCTTTGTGTTCATAGGGGAATGTGCTTTACTTTGCTGTAGATGTTTCCTATTGGATGCCACAGATATTTTAGAAGAAGTTATAGAATGAGTTAAGTAAAATAAACACATATTCCACTAATTTACTAATATTCACTTTGCAAACTGAAAATTAATTTGCTAAGTGAACTTGTAAAAAATTAGACCATCTGGCAGATTTTATTGTCCCAGTGACACCTACCCCTCTTTCCATGTCCTGGTGTTACAGGGAATAAAGTTAGAAAAACAATCTAATTAATGCAATCATTGAAATCATTAAAAACCTAATACAAGTTCTAATATAAATTGATTGGAGCACTGCTTTTAGGCTTTTCCAAAACCAAGGATGACAGGGAAATTTTACAAACTACTACATATTTGATATCAGTCATAAAATAAACAGTGTTTTTATGCTTAGAAACTGGGTACATTTTTGGAAGAAGAAAATTCAAATTTATGTCAAGCATGCTTTCGTATTTCTTTTAAAGGACAACTATAGGATTTACTAATAACTTTCACAACTCTGCATGTAAAGTTCCCACACATAAATTATATAAATTGTTACATTTATCTAACTTTTCTGTGTAGCCAATTTTTCTATTTTAGCGGTGAATGTAAAGAAACACAGGTAGTAAACTGCTAAATACATTTTCTTTGAAGGGTTATCGGTCAGGAAGTCAGCTGTGTGTTGGAAGATATCTTCTCCCAATGCACCACTTTCTTTGTCAATAGCTTTGTCCCTGGCACCTCATATAGACCTGCATGTTCTAGTAACTGATTTTAATTATATTTGCAGACATATATTTGTATGTTTGTTCTAAGCAGTGACTGCGCTCAAGGCTTTGTATACAACGGCAATTCTTTTATAGGAAACAGTGAAATAACTAATGTGCAGTATGCATATATGAAAATCAATCAATGTTTTGCATACGCTAAAAAGAAACCCTTTCAACATTTGTTTATACATACATACATACATGTTGAAGCTAGGGGCGTATGAAATTGAGAGTTTGAAGTGTCCCACAATTGTGGACAAAGCCAGGGGGTTTTACAAAAATGCAATCTTGGCAAAAGGTAGTTTAAAAAAAAAAAAATTGGGTATTTTTTTGTGACGACATAAAGGCCTTTAACCCCTTCCTACTCAGTGCATGCCCTTTTAAAAAGTTCTGAATGCCAGGGGGCGGTATCAGCTCTCAATCATATGATCACTATGATTGACTGTCACAGTGGTCACATGATAGGGAGCCGGTCCTGCCGGCTACCCGTCATTAGCGGTGACCAAGGGTTATCTATCACAGCTCAGTCTCTGTGCTGGGTTTACAAAATACCAGCCAAAAAACAACACATATGTGCACCATGAGGGTGTTAAAGCCCACCTTTTTGACATCGCACAAATGCATTAGACAGCTGTAAAGGGGTTAAAGCATAAGTAAACCCAAGAACAAAAAAGTATGCATTACAGTTTGCCAGCCTATATATGTGGTAGCTGGTTTAGTTTTCTTTTTTTAGGCTAAATACATTTTCTGAAAGTTCTCAGAAAATAACTGTTGATTTTGCTAGAAAAGCAGTGTCCTTGTGAATTCAATTGAATTGAGCTGAAATCTCAAACAATGTTTGTCCAAGCTGTCTTCTGTACATTACAAATCACCCTCTTCAGGTATGAGGGGATGAAGGGACAAGGACATGCTTGTAGTTCAGATAAGGAGAACAGCTTAAAGTGACAATGCTGTTCCTCCATGGATACAGTGGAGTGAGCGTTGTCAACCTAGAACAGAAGTGTATTCACAGGTTCACAATTTGAAAAGAAAAATATGCAGCCACAAGTGCCAGTAAGCTGCAACAGTGGCGACCTGTCCATATGGGGTGCAGGGGCGCTGCCCCCCCCCTAATCCATGCACCTGGTCCCTAATCTACATGCAAGGTGCCAGATTCATGGATTCCAGTGTTTTTTTTTTTTTTTTAGAAGCCTGAGGCTCTAATTGGCTTAACAGAAAGTTGTGTGACAATAGCAAATTAATATTCGTCTATTGTCTTCCTGATTCTCCTCCCGGCCAATCAGGAAGCGGGTCCTGAGACCCGTCACCCAATTAGCCAATAGAAGAAGCGATCCTATTGACCACTGAGGAGGAGGAGAAGACGCAGGGTGAATCTATCCGAGAAAGAGCTGCTCGCGACTTGGGATAAGTGAAGGGCAGGGGACAGACTGACTGGGGGGGTGCCTGTCACCCGACCGACCAGGGGGGTGGGGTGTGGTCGGTGCTGGCGGGTGGATTGTTTGCCACCCCCCCAAAAAAAAATACCACCAACAGTCACTGAGCTGCAGTATAATACATTTTTGATTTTGGGTTTAGATATGCCTTCATTGAACCAGTTTTTGTGCCAAAAAATGTATCTACATTAGTGTCCTTATTTTATTTTACCAAAAAACAAAAACAAAGCAACAATACAAGCAATTTTCGATCAAGCCGCTTACTGAGTGAAACTAAGATTTTCACATTCATTAAATTCCCTGACAGTGAAATCTATTAAATCTATCTACACTGGGAAATCAGTTTAGTTAAAATCTCTCTGCTTAATTCTAGCCTTGAACAACAGAGATTTCCATCAAGCTGAATCATTTCTGACATAGACAAAAAAGTTTAAGTGTTTCAAACACATATCATTATTTACTGATTAAGTCATAAGATATTTGATTTTGTGGAAAAAGAGCAGGGGTCCCCATGGCTGTATTGGAGGAGATTTACTAAAACTGGTGCACACAAATGCTGGTGCAGCTGTGTATAATAACCAATCAGCTTCCAACTTTGATTAACCTCCCTGGCGGTATTCCCGAGTGTGGCTCGTGGTGGAATTTCAGTACCATTAGCAGTAACCCCGAGCCACACTCGGGATTGCATCGCTGGATCCATGGCAGCGTTACTCACCTTGTCCCCTGGCTCCAGCTATGTCCCCCGCCGTGTCTGCGGGCTGTGTCCTCCGCCCGATGCCTCTGTGTGCCGTGCTCCGTTCCCTGTGAGCGTCGCGTCTCACGGGGCGGACACTGGCGGCAAATTCAAAAAGTGAAAAACACAGTATACATACAGTACACTGTAATCTGTAAGATTACATTACTGTATGAAATCATTTCACATCCCCTTTGTCCCTAGTGATTTGCCCAGTGCCCTGCATGCACTTTTATATTATATATGTCATTCTTTCTGCCTGGAAACTTGAGAATGTCCATGGCAACCAAAAAGTGTCCCTTTACGTCAAAAGTGGTTTTTGATCAGCAAGAAAACACTGATAGTAAATAAGAATCATTTGCAGAATTGAGTGATACTGATTTTTGGGGAAATTTATCATCAGACACTGAAAGTGACGACAGCGACAATTCTGCAAATGAGCAAATTTCAGTGTTTTTGGTTTGATTATATTATTGAATACATTTTATTACTATTACGTTATTATTTTTGACAATTATTTTTAGTTGTTTATTATATTATAATTTATGATTTCATGTTTAAAACTTTATTATATCAGGGATGTCTACTAGACTCTTGTTTGGACAGATTTGAGTGAGTTATTCCTAAGAATTACAGGCCTTTTCCATGCAAAATAGCACCAACAATCTGAAATAATCATACCGCCAGGGAGGTTAAGCTTTGACAATAAAACCTAGAAGTTTTAGTAAATCTACCCCATTATTACCAAGCTAGATAAGCTTGTAACCACAATATTACAACCACATAGTACAAGCATGCTAGAGAGCTTCTTGTTCTTATTAATAATACTTTTACCAATATTGGAAGAATGTAATGGCCTCAGGGTATGTTATACCACCATAACCTCTGGCATGACATATACACAGTCATATCACTCTATATACTGTTTTTGAGGTGTATGAGTAACACCATATAATTTTACCTCTGTTTCAATTATTGCAAAAATAAGGAGTACATCAGATTTTATTAAAAAATAGAAGAATCATATACAGGACAAAAATAATATTGGTGTTTCCTATTCAAACATCTGTTTTAGTTGTATGAAATGGAATTTGTCAGTTGTAATGGTTTTTTCATGGTTGTTAAATCTTATAAACGATTGCCTTGTCATTTTATATAATTAACTATGAAAGTTATTATTTATGATGACACAGTGATAAAAGTATTAAAGAAGTCCACTGTGATAGAGTCATTTACAGGGAACAACACAAGTCCATAAACACTTTCAGCCCTAAACCCAGGGAAATCTTCCATCAAACGTAGTTTCTAGACTGCCATTAAAGGGTGCTGACCGGGAAGTCCTCTGAACACACTACAAAAAAACACAAACAGGAGGGCGCAATCACCTTGTGCATTGCCATAAATATTTTTTTATTAAATCCACATAGACAAAAGGATACTCACATACGAACAAAAGATAACAAGCCAAACTGATCCTCAGAGCTCTGAGGAAAGGGGCATGACCCCCGAAACGTGTCAGCTGTCCAACCGTTTGCATTCAGGGCAAACCGTTTTTGCATTCCGGCTGGAGTGGATTCGTTTGGCTTGATATCTTTTGTTCGCATGTGAGTGTCTATGTGGATTTAATAAAAATTATTTATGGTAATGCATGAGGTGCTTGCGCCCTCTTGTGTTTGTTTTTTGCAGTCATTTACAGGGAAGATAGTTACATAGTCAGTGAGGTTGAAAAAAGACACAAGTCCATCAAGTCCAACCTATGTGTGTGTTTTTTGTGTCAGTATTACATTGTATATTCCTCAATGTTGTGGTCCCTTAGGTGTGCATCTAATAGTTTTTTGAAATTATCTATACTCCCAGCAGAAATTACTGATTGTGGAAGAGAATTCCACATCCTCACTGCTCTTACCGTAAAGAAACCTCTACGTATTTTAAGGTTAAACCACCTTTCTTCTATTTTTAGTGAGTGGCCGCGTGTCTTTGTGTACTCCCTTGCGTGGAATAGTTTTGTCCCTATTGTGCGGTCACCAGTACAGTATTTGTACATTGAAATCATATCCCCTCTCAAGCGTCTCTTCTCCAGAGAGAATAAGTTCAATGCTTGTAATTGTTCCTTATAACTAAGGTCCTCCAATCCCTTAATTAGCTTTGTTGCCCTTATCTGAACCCTTTCCAATACCAGGACATCCTTCCTGAGGACTGGTGCCCAGAACTGGAAGGCATATTCCAGGTGCGGCCTCACTGGAGATATGTATAGTGGGAGAATTATTGATTTATTCCTGGAGTAGATCCCTTTTTTGATGCATGCCAACACTTTGTTAGCTTTGCTTGCAGCAGCTTGGCATTGCATGCCACTGCTAAGCCTGTTCACTACTAGGACCCCTAGGTCTTTTTCCATCCTAGACTTCCCCAGAGGCTCTCATCCTAGTGTGTAGTTTGAGTTCATGTTCTTGGTACCCAAATGCATTATCTTACATTTTTCTACCTTAAATCTCATTTGCCACTTGTCTGCCCACCCCATTCATTTATTCAGATCTTCTTGCAAGGTTTCCACATCCTGTGGAGAATTTATTGCTCTGCTTAGCTTGGTATCATCTGAAAATATTGAGATTGAGCTGGTCACCCCGTCCTCCAAATCGTTTATGAATAAATTGAATAGGATTGGTCCCAGGACAGGACCTTGGGGAACCCCACTTTCTATACCTCCCCATTTACCACCACCCTCTGGACTCTGTAGCCAGTTTTCGATCCAGGTGCTCACCCTTTGATCTATGTTGATGGACCTTAGCTTGTACAGTAAACATTTATGGGGAACCGTATCAAATGCTTTTGCAAAATCCAGATACACCACATCTACAGGCCTTCCCTTATCTAGATGGCAGCTCACTTCCTCATAGAAGGTTAATAGATTGGTTTGGCAAGAATGATCCTTCATTGATTACCGCTAATGATACTGTTCTCATTACAATAATCTTGTATATAATCCCTTATTATTCCCTCCAAGAGCTTGCAAATTATTGATGTTAAGCTAACTGGTCTGTAGTTCCCAGGGATGTATCTTGGTCCTTTCTTATATATTGGTACTATATTGGCTTTTCTCCAATCAGCTAGTATCGTATCGGTCAGAAAACTGCTCTTAAAGATTAGGTACAAAGGTCTTGAAATAACTTGGCTAAGTTCCTTAAGGACCCTCGGGTGTAAGCCATCTGGTCCCGGTGACTTATTAGTGTTCAGTTTTTCAAGCCTATTCCTGATTTTATCCTCAGTTAGGCATGAGGGTGCTTCCTGTGACGAGCCGTGAAGACCAGCTTTGTAATTCAGAATAATTGAGCCCCCCGTTTCCTTTGTGAATACTGAGGAGAAAAATGTGTTTAACACCTTTGCCATCTCTCCATCATTTGTAACCAGATTACCTTCATCGTTCTTTATGGGGCCAATATGATCTGGCCTCCCTCTCTTACTGTTTATATACTTAAATAATTTTTTGGGATTCTTTTTACTCTCCTCAGCTATGTGTCTTTCATGTTCTACCTTAGCTGCTCTGATTGCACCTTTGCATTCCTTATTGTGTGTTTTATAAATATGAAAATCTGACAGAGACCCCTCAGCCTTGTATTTTTTGAAGGCCTTCTCCTATTTTTATGTGTGCCTTTAAGTCAGAGTTAAGCCATCCTGGTCTTTGATTGGTGCTTTTAAATGTATTTCCCATTGGGATACACTGGCTAATACCTTTGTTTAGTATGTTCTTGAAGCACTCCCATTTTCATTTTACCTCCGCGTTCATTGTTACTAAAATTTTAATCCGAGCTGACATCTTCCAGCAAGGAGCGTAGTTTATGGAAGTTGGCTCTCTTAAAATTCAGTGTCTTTGTATTCCCCTTATGTTTGTGTAATTTATACTGAAACGACTTGACCTGTGATTGCTATTTCCTAGCTTGCCCCTTACTTCCACGCCTGTAATCAGGTCTGCATTGTTAGTAATCAGATGGTCTAATAATGCCTTTTCTCTTGTTGTTGCATTTACCATCTGACCCATGAAATTGTCCTGCAGGCCATTTAGGAAATTGTGAGCCTTAGCTGAATGTGCAGTACCTTCCTCCCAGTCAATATCTGGATAATTAAAATCCCTCATTGTAATGACACTTCCCATCCTAGCCGCTATTCCAAATTGTGATAGGAGGTCCGCCTCCCCCTCCTTCCTCTGATTAAGGGGCCTATAGCATATTCACAGTATTATTTTCCCCTTGGTATCTTCCCTTTGTAGCTCTACCCATAAGGCTTCAACTTCCTCCCCAGATCCACTAGTTATGTCATCTCTCACATTTATTTGTATGTTTTTTTTTTATATACAGGCATACCCCTCCCCCTTTTTTGCCCTCCCTATCTCTGCGATATAGGGAATACCCCGGAATGGTAGCCAGCCAATCATGTGAGCTGTTGAATCAAGTCTCCAAAATTCCCACAAAATCGAATTCCTCCTCGTACAGTTGCACCTCTAGTTCTCCCATCTTGTCTGCCAGACTTCTGGCATTAGTGAACAAGCCACATCGTTTTGTCTGGATACCTACTGTTTCTTTGCTGGGTAATCCTTGTTTGCATATAGGACTTGTTACACTATTTGCCTCAGATTTAAATTCTATATTCATCCTGACACTCCTGCCCCCAATACTGCCCCCTGAACTCTGTTCCTTACTGGCTATTACTAAGTCTGGACCCTTCCCCCGTTGCCTAGTTTAAAAGCCCCTCCTTATTCCCAGCCGATCTGCACCTTCCCCGTTTAGGTGCAGCCCAACCCTTGTATAGAGCTTGTAACCGATTGAAAAATTGGCCCAGTTCTCCAGGAACCCAAAACCCACCTTTCTACACCAGCTCCTCAGCCACTTGTTGACTTCCCTAATCTCCCGCTGCCTCTCTGGTGTGGCTCAGGGTACTGGTAGTATTTCTGAAAATACTACCTTGGAGGTCCTAATCCTCAATTTTGCTCCTAGGTCCCTGAAATCTTTTTTTAGGACACTCCACCTACCTCTAACTTTGTCATTGGTGCCAACATGCATCATGACAGCCGGGTCTTCCCCAGCCCCTCCCAGTAATCTGTCCAGCCGATCCGTGATGTTCCGAACCCGAGCGCCCGGTAAACAGCATACAGTTCGGTGCTTCAGGTCTTTTTGACAGATTACTAAGATGAAAGCCTCAGTGACATTACAGCACTATAAAATGGTGAAGAGCTATTACTTTCAATATTAATTATCTTACATGAATAGGGGCTATGCCAAACTGCTGCAATGCAGTTTAAAACCTAAGTTTGAAGAGTTATATACCAACTTCAGTATATGTCCCTTACCAGCCCTTACCTTCATCCTTTATGTGAAGCATTTACAAGAAATAATCTGGAAAAAGCCTTACATTTCAAGCTTTAGCTTTTGGCAATTGCTTTAAAACCTCCTTTCTTGCTGACCTCATGCTTAAATAACACTGACTTTATTATTCACACTAAGGATGAAATCAGATTGTGTAAAGCTCAGTACTCCCTAGTATATTCATTTTTTTAGTATAGAAGTATATAATTAGTATATTAGCTTTCAGTCTATGGCAGTATCAGATAACTCTAAGATGATAATAAACCCTCAGTTTTTTTAAAACACTTTCAGCAGCTGACTTTGGCACTTGATAAGTATACAGCTTCTTCAGCTGCAGATTCTTCACCTTTTAATCCTTTCCTATGTTCCAGTTGATTATCATGCCATGACCGCTGCCCCATGAATCCCATTTCAGAATAGTTCCTTTCTCTTCCTGCATCCTATACAGCCACTTATGCAGGAACTGGCAGTGTGTCTCCCTATACCAGTGGCAGCCGCTTCATTAGGGGCCCCCTTATGCGCCCGGCCCCTAATCTACATGCAGAGTACCGGACACATGGATTTCAATGGGTTTTTGTTTTTTAGAAGAGCGTTTCAAGAGCCTGAGGTTCTAATTGCCTTCAAAAAAGGGTGGGCTCAGGGCGCAGAGCACTGCACCCTGAGCCCACCCAGTTGTGTGACAATAGCAAATTAATATTCACTATTGTCTTCCTGCTTCTCCTCCCCTGCCAATCAGGAAGCTGGTCTTAAGACCCGATTAGCCGAGAGGAGAAGCAACCGTATTGGCCGGGAGCAGGGGGGAGGTGCCGAAGAGGAGACACAGGGGGAAGCCGCTGAAGCTGCCCGCAACCTGAATGGGGTAAGTCCTGGGCTGATGGGAGGATGGGCGAGCAATGGGGGGGTTAGTTTGCCGATCAACCGAGCGACGTGGGGGTTTGACTGACTGACTAAACAAACGGGGTGTCGGGTGGTTTGTTTGCCACCCCCCCCAACAAATAGAGCACCACTGCCCTATGCTATGGGCATCAATAGAATCACACCGCCCCGTAGTCTAGGATGGCAAAGCACTCCCCTGTTCCTCTCTCCTCCCCCCTACCTACTCCAAGTTAACAGACTGACTGTAGACTTCACTGTTAAAGTGGAACTTCACTCTCTCAATCAACATTAACTATTTTTTATCTTTATGCTATAGCCTTAGTAAATCGATTGGAAGGCATATTATATTTACTTATTCTAAAAGTTTTTTACATTTCTTCCTGATTTCTGGCCTAGGCAAAAATGATGTCATACATCCCAGGAGTCCTCATGGGCATTTTTTTTTCTTTCATCTGGAGGAGAGAAGGCCCTCCTGCCTACATTCCTGAGCTAATGGCAGATGGATTGCAGGAAATAAATACTACTGCCCTTATTTAAGATGGCCAAGGCTTCAAAGTGATTTCTCAACAAAATAAAGCATCCAGGCATAGATGGATGAGTGAATTTGCTTTGAATATTAAAAACAAATGGCGTTTTCAGTGTGTGGTGCTTAGATACAGTTAAGTTCTGCTCTAATGCCTTCCTGTGAAAACTAGAAGTTTAGGCAAGCAGCACTAAGAGAGAAGAAGCTGGCGGCAATGATTGTTGTTAACTGCAAGTGCTTGGATAAGAATTTTAACAAATAATTTGCTGGGGAATATTTATTTTATTCTGATCAATGTGTTTAGCTAATAAACACTGAGGGTTTAGCACTACTTTGACTCTGTATAGTTCAACCTTCTCTGCATTATACTTTTTTTAGCGTACAATCCTGCTTTACTGTCATCCTATTTGTTTTACTTCCATATTATCCCTCTATTCAAACCTGGCTAAAAGTGTTAATTGTTAAAACAGCAATATGGAGCAAATTAGTATCTTAAAGAGAAATCAGCTAAGGCAGTGATAGTCCCTGTCATATTGCCTAGTGAAAGGAAACATACTGCATAATAAAGTGGTCTTTGGCACCTCATCCTCCCTCTGCCTTTCTCTCTAGAGAGAGTTTATGAATGCATGTATGCTACAGTATCTACAAATATGGGGACACTGTCTGATTTATGATAGTAGTGTGCAATTCCTTATGCTTTATCCAGAATGTGACATATTACGAAGTTAATTGTCTCTAGCATCCCCAGAGAGAGCATATGTCATACATTTATATTTCACACATTACAATAAAGCACACAGAGATCTGTGTTCTCATCTTAGTAAGTCTTAACTTTCAGTTTTTTCCCAGATTATGTAGTGCTAAGGACAATTTAAAATTGTAAAGCCTGCCATACAGTTGTGCTCATAAGTTTACATACCCTGGCAGAATTTATGATTTCTTGGCCATTTTTCAGAGAATATGAACGATAACACAAAAACATTTCTTTCACTCATGGTTAGTGTTTGGTTGAAGCCATTTATTATCAGACAGAAAATATGCTATTTGGAATAAAAATTCCAGAACCTTAAAGGTGCCAGAAAAAACTTGCACATTTTTGTTAAAATTAACTATTTTATTAATACACAATTTAAAAATGTTGTATAAAAACAACCATTTCATCATCAATACACACTCAGCTATCCATGCTCAACATGTTTCACCCTGGATGGGGCTTCTTCGGGAGGCTTATAGGAGCCATATGAGGTAGATAGTATGAATGAGAAGAATATAGTGTATAAATATCAGACAGATAATACAATCGATTACATAAATCATTATATAATACTGTAATTATTACCTATATAGACAACATATGTTGATTAATTTGATTAGTCAGTCAAAAGGCCAACAGCCCAAACCTACCAATTTCATTAAAAAGATTTCGATCAATAAAGAGGAATATGAATGTTTCATTTTGCCTCCCACCAATGTCCAGTCTCTATGGCTCGTCTGACTACAGAAGAAAGGAATATCCGGTAACCTACAGAGGTTACATATATGATTATCAATACACAATGCTCTCTAAAAAATTAGTATGCTATGAAGGTGCATGAAGGGTACTGCAACCTAGTACTGTATCACGTTGGTGCATTATCTGAGAATTTGTAGAGTAGGACCAAAAAGCAGCGGCACCCAACTCATTAGCAGTGGGGGAATCCAATAAATAAATTCATGCCCCTTAATAGCATACTCATTTTTTATAGATCATTGTGTATTAATATATTACAATAAGACAATCAGCACAAAAAGTGGATAAAACTGAAATGCTGCTAGCACATAGAGATAATGCACAAAAATCTCCAACAGAAAGTGCTGTGCAAATGATCATAAACACTATTTGCAAGTTCAGACCAGATGGAACAGTCTATAAACAGGTCTGCAAATTCTAGGATAAGCAAAACGTCCCAAAGATGAAAATAGAGAAGAATCTGTGTAGAAATGAGAAAACATGCACCTGTATGTGTCCCCTTCACCAACACACCACTCGCTTCGCTCACCTTCTGGTAATGACCCCTGAATTACCAGGTGGTCTGAAGCTCAGGTACCCTCTTTTGCCAGTGGTCAGGCTGATCGCCAGGAGTCCAAAACGACACACATAAGCATCTCCGTGTGGCAGAAACAGAGCCCCAAGAATGAAATGAACAAAATCTAAGTGCTCTCTGTTTTAATAAGACTATAAAACTTTAATGTACAGTAAAAAAACTCACATGTTCCAGGTAAATATCAAGCATGACCAGACATAAGCCGTACATCTGAAGAGAGACGCTTGGTGTAGCTCAGTTGGCAGCTCAGTTTGCATGCAGATGACCTTCCCACTTTGTTTAAAAAAATTAGGCTTCGCATTCGAGAAGAAAATCAAAACCTGGTGCAATATAGCCTCCTTTCCTTTGAACAGTATCTTAAGAATAAAATGGTGCCCAGGAGTCTGAGATGGAATATTCCATCGGCACATGGGCTACTGGATGAGGCCTCCCACCGTGAATGGTTTGATTTTTTTAATGTAAAAGGCCTTGAACTTTTGGAGTTTCTTATTAAAAGGAAACAAAAGAGGTTGATACTTCTTAATAATCAGATATCGGAGATTAAGACACTTTTGCAACCTAAACCATCCGGAATTTGTTAAGCTGTCAGGCGAACTTAAGATTACATTATCCAAATGGGACAGAGAATCCCAAAATAAGAAAAAAGGAAAATACTTAAGAGACTTAGGAGATTTTTCTAGGAAAGAAGTCTTTAAATGGCAATCTAGCATGAATAATGCGGATAAACAGGTCAACACAGGAGGTGGGCCGGTTAATGTACCATCAACAAGAGGGACTCCCTTAGTGATGAGACCTATGATTCTGATTAGAAAGGAGTGTGTCCCAGATCTGAGAAGTATGGGAGGTAGGGGTAGAAGAGGAGGATATGGAGGTTGATTTGACTCATGCCCCCCGTCCCTGAGGTCTGGCTCCCTCGTAGGAAAGGGGGCAGGCACCCATCCCAATGGAATAACCCCAATTACATCCCATTACAGGTGGAGGTCGGTTCCCACACTCTAATTATTATGAGGGGTGGAATGACCACTATCACTCTAATGGTTCCTTACCTACCTATAAACAATATGCACTTTATGATAGGGATGAACGTGAAGAGGATTTTTTAGGGAATCTCCACCCCCACAGGGGGGATACTGTGGTCTATCCCCAAACAAACAACAGGCCAGGGAAAAGAAGAGACCGCGAGGAAGGAGGGCTGGAAGGAGAATTACCAAAAAAAAAATAATAAGGTCCCAGTAGGTACAGGTGTATTTAACATCAGTGGTTCAGTCCTGACCGAAGATGAACTTAGGGTCCTTGACAAAGGGCTGAAGTTTGCCCCGGTCGGGAAATTTGATACGTTTCGAACATACATCAACCTTCAAAAGTTTGTCAGGTCTCTTAATGTTAAGAAATACTTTCTAGGCAAGCCCGGGGAAAGATTGGCTACTGGACCAACTGGTAATTCAGGGGCTATTGTGTATTGATAAACATATATGTAACCTCTGTACGTTAACAGATATCCCTTTCTTCTGTAGTCAGACGAGCCATAGAGACTGGACATTGGTGGGAGGCAAAATGAAACATTCATATCATCTTTATTGATCAAAATCTTTTTAATGGAACTGGTAGGTTTGGGCTGTTGGCCTTTTGAATGACTAATCTAATTAATGAACATATGTTGTCTATATAGTTTATAATTACAGTATTATATAATGATTTATGTAATCAATTGTATTATCTGATATTTATACACTATATTCTTCTCATTCATATTATCTACCTTATACAGCGCCTATAAGTCTCCTGAAGAAGCCCCATTCAGGGTGAAACATGTTGAGCATGGATAGCTGAGTGTGTATTGATGATGAAATGGTTGTTTTTATACAACATTTTTTAATTGTGTATTAATAAAATTGTTAATTTTAACAAAAATTTGCAATTTTTTTCGGGCACTTTTTAAGGCCTGGAATTTCTATTCCAAATAGCATATTTTCTGTCATTTAATATATGGATGTGGTGCCAATTCGGCCCCCCATCATGCCTTTTTCTATGTAACCATTTATTATCAATCAACTGTGTTTACTCTTTTTAAATCATAATGACAACAGAAACTACCCAAATGACCCTGATCAAAAGTTTACATACCCTGGTGATTTTGGCCTGATAACATGCACACAAGTTGACACAAAGGGGTTTGAATGGCTATTAAAGGTAACCATCCTTATCTGTGATCTGTTTGCTTGTAATTAGTGCATGTGTATAAAAAGTCAATGAGTTTTTGGACCTTGGTATCTTTCATCCAGTGATGCACTGACGTTTCTGGATTCTGAGTCATGAGGAAAGCAAACAAATTGACAAAGGATCTGTGGGAAGAGGTAGTTGAACTGTATAAAACAGGAAAGGGATATAAAAAGATATCCAAGGAATTGAGAATGCCAATCAGCAGTGTTTAAACTTTAATCAAGAAGTGGAAAATTGAGGGATTCTGTTGAAACCAAACCATGGTAAGGTAGACCAAATAAAATTTCAGCCACAACTGCCAGGAAAATTGTTCAGGGTGCAAAGAAAAATCCACAAATAACTTCAGGTGAAATACAGGACTCTCTGAAAACATGTTTCAAGATGCACAATAAGGAGGCACTTGATGGAAGATGGTCTGCATGGTCGAGTTGCCAGAAGAAAACCATTACTATGCAAATACCACAAAGTATACCACTTACAATACATCAAACAGCACAGAGACAAGCCTGAAACCTTCTGGCACAAAGTCATTTGGAGTGATGAGACCAAAATTTTGCTTTTTGGCCACAACCATAAGCGTTACATTTGGAGACGAGTCAACAAGGCCTGTGAAACATGGAAGTGGATCGTTGATGTTTTGGGAATGTGTGAGCTACAAAGGCACAGGAAATTTGGTCAAAATTGATGGCAAGATGAATGCAGTATGTTATCAAAAAATACTGGAGGAACATTTGCATTCATCAGCCAGGAAGCTGCGCATGGGACGTACTTGGACATCCTAACATGACAATAATCCAAAACACAAGGCCAAGTCAACCTGTCATTGGCTACAGCAGAATAATGTGAAGGTTCTGGAGTGGCCATCTCAGTCTCCTGACCTCAATATCATTGACCCACTCTGGGGAGATCTCAAGCATGCAGATCATGCAAGACAGCCCAAGAATTTCCAGGAACTGGAGGCTTTTTGCCAAGAGGAATGGGCATCTTTACCATCTGAGAAGATAAAGAGCCTCATCCACAAATACCACAAAAGGCTTCAAGCTGTCATTGATGTTAAAGGGGGCAATACACGGTATTAAGAACTGGGGTATGTATTTTTGTGTTATCATTCATATTCTCTGCAAAATGGCAAGAAATCATAAATTCTGCCAGGGTATGTAAACTTATGAGCACAACTGTATATGGATCAAAATTCGGCCAGTCCCTGCTGAAACAGACACAATCCATGTATGGACACCCTGGTTTACAGAAGTTGATCTAACGAGTGACTTCAATACAACCAGCCTGTCGAGTTTTTCCTCATCGATCAGTGTTGCTGATAGCCAGCAGCACTGATAATTGTATTGTAACACAATAGCACAGTGGGGGTGATTCCCCCATCCAGGGCCAGGACAAGGGGTGGGCAGGAGGAGCAGCTGCCCTGGGCACTGTTGTATCATGTGAGATAGGGGGCACCAGGAGAAGATTAGGGTTGGAGGGAATTTGTGTTGGGAGGGGTAATATGGGGGGGTTGCAGGGGGTAAGAATTGTTCTAGGAGAGGAATTTATGCTGGGGACATATTGGGAGAGAGAGAATTTAAGCTGGGGGGGGGGGGCGGTCATGGAGGTGCAAAGTTTTGTGCCAGGAGGGGGGATTTCAGTAGGGGGTGGATTTGAACTGGGAGGAAGGGGGTATTTATACTTAGAGAGCCTGCAGATTAGTGACCAATTATTTTTTTTGGGAGGGGATTTTTGCTGACACATAATCATACATCTTGGGGGGGGGGCGTAATTTGGCATGTTTGCCCTGGGCTCGAGAAGACCTTGTCCCGGCACTGCCCCCATACACCTTCAATGTGTGGATGAGAAAAATGGATCTTTTTTTTATTTTGCCCATTGGCTAAATAAAATTTAAAAAAAAGTTGATGTATGGGCTGCCTAATTCCAGGAATACTATGACTTTAAATAGTTTGTTTGGACCAAGCTGGCCCAAATTAACTATATCCTTTAGTAAGTGATACAGTGGCTGTGAGCGCTGTATAAACTGTATGTGCACGGAGACTTCCATTCTGTTCCCAGAACAAAATCGCATTGGGCTGAAGGTTGCCCAGCCATTCATAGGAAGCCCTATATATTTATGAATGAGTTCAAGGCTTCCTCTGATTAGCTGAGATGGAGAGGCAGGCAGATGAAGTCATGATCTCCACATCAATCAATCAGAGTAAGCCTTTTATTAATTCCTAAAAATACAAAGCTTCCTGTGAATGGGTGGTGCTCGGCCCAACTCAATTATGTTCCAGCAACAGGGCAGGAAGTCTCCCTACCTCTGCCAGAAAACAATGTTGAATACTGTATGTAACTGATACTAAATACGGTTTATACAGTGCTGACAGCCACTGCATTGATTAGTAAAGGAAATAGTTTGTGTGGGTCAGCTTGATCCAAACAAACTATTTAGAGTCTAGTATTCCTGGAGTTCAACTTTAAAGTTGGGCTTTAAAGTTTGTAGTGGTCACTTCACTTGAGTGGGTGTTTGCATATTTTTCCTAGCAACTTTTGCATTTTTGTAACCATTATTAGTGCTGAATAAACAAAAATAACTATAATGTTTAATATTTTGTAAAAGCTCAAATGTGAAATGTATTTTAACACGCACCAATGCTTTTCTTTTACTTTAATTTCCCTCCTCCCCAGGCACAAAACCTTTTTTTCCACTATACCCTCAGCAGGAGTAAGGAAAGGAACATTGCATGAGTTACTCTAGTTGGAGCTTACACAGGACTAAGAACATTCTCAGTGCCCTAATATGACAGTGCTCATCCAATCGCTAAGCACCAGCACTATCACATGAGAGGAAGGGGATTGAGTCATATGCTCCCCTATACCCATAAGAATGGGGTATTTTCTTTTTCCTAGGGGCTTAACAGATCAGCATGGGAATAAAGGAAATGTGAGTATGTTCTGGTTGGGAAGGGAACATGAAACAAACTTGCTGCTTTGCCTTGTATGGCAATCACACAGGTTCATTTTAAGAAGAAAATTATAATTACCTAGCTATGGAATTTATCTGCCTATGGATTACTGTTTGTATCTGAGTATAGTATAAAGAACTGTGAAGAATCAAAACTGACTTTCTACATGCAGTTTAGATGCCTCCAAGGTAGACAAAAGCGTATTTTACAATTGCATGTGAAAAATGATTGAGATCATGCAATATGCTTTAGGCCTCTCCTGCAGTGCATGGGCTGACGTTCCAATGAAATCACATTATGGTGATTGACAGCAAGTGCCAAATGCGTTATATTAAGGTGCGTCTCTTGAGGGCATTATTAGCCAAGCAATATGCACGTAGGTTTCTAGCAAAGCAGCCCTGTCTTCTATCACTGGCGTCTACCCAACAACAGTGATATGATCTCATTCTGGTAGACTGGGTCATGCAGCCAAAGTAATTATCTCTGTCAGCAGTGATGCTGCGCTGTGTACACGTTCATATTTGCAATATTACTGCCAACATGTTTTATTCTGTGAAAGTGCTCAATTTCAAAGTAATATTTGAAAGTTTTACCTCAAGAATCTACTGGGATCTTTAAAAGGTCAGATATTGAGGAACAAATACCATTTTATTTCATTTGATTCCTTCAGCTAGTCAACAAAGTCTGCATCTGAAATAAAAATGAGGTGTTTGCCACATTAGTTCTGGTTTCACGGGAAAGAAATTAAACAATCATGATCACTAGTGTGCTGAAGAAAAAAATGAACAATACCATTTTTAAGTTAAATTCAGGCAATGGGAAAAATCAGAATCATTTAACCATTTCCTCACTTCCAAATCTAACTTTTTTTTTTATTATGTTTCCATGATCCCTTTATACCTAACTTCATCCATGGCCAAGCATTTGAGTCCTCTAGTCTTCAGTGCTGCAAAATGGAAGGGTATATCTGGCAGTACCCATATTCCTTTCTATTGTCCAGAGTCCAGCTTTAATGCAACTCAGCATGATTTTTAATATTTTTAAATCTTCAGCATATTATTAAAATAATGCCTGGTGATCCTGCCATGAAGTGGTTTTTCACTTCCTATTATAGGATGACAATCTCTGTCTCAATTACACCCCTTCTTGTGTCATTCAATCACATAAGGTTCCAATGGAGACTACAAGTAACCATTTCTAGACATATTACAAAGTCATGGTCTACTGTTGTTACCATCAGGATACCCAGCTATGAGCTATGTAACTCATGCTGACGTGAATGTATGTAGACAGGAAGAGCCTTCAGGTGAGCAGATAGGGATCAATCAGAAGCATAGTCAGTAAACAAGCCAAATGTTGATAAGAAATGGTTGCAAGTTGAGATAAAGCAGAAGCATAGTCAAGGAACAAGCCAAAGGATAGTAACAAGTGGGAGTGGAGATAAGGACAGCTGCAGGTACACAAAGGATCAAGATATTGGCTGGAGAAAGCACAACATTCTGGCAATCAGGAAGTGCAGAGATATGGCTTAAATTGGGAAGTTCATGGGAGAAGCAAAGAGTATAAGGGTCACCAGAGACAAGGCAAGATTGTCCAAAGAGATCAGACAGGGAGCTGTCCAGCATCTTAGGTGGCACAGAAAAAAGAGCCTACAACTACACAAAAAATCTTGCAATCTTTTCCAAAGTTCTGCTGACTTCCATCACCCAGTCAGGTACAAACATTTTTTTTTCTGATACATAATTGGGTATTCTTTGCAAAGTGAAGCTTGACTACATTCACTGAGCTCTGAAAAAAAATTATCTCGCAAAGTGAGGCTTCCCTTTGAAAGTCAACAACCTATTTGCCTTTAGTAAATCAACCCCTACGGGTTATTTCAAATGTCCTATATCTGCATAATTGTATTAACAGTAACAGTTATATCTACAAAGAAGTTGAATGCACACATCATAAGAAATAGCTTACTACTTACTACTTGCAAAACCCTAAGGTGCTTACTTTAATTTTCCTGCTGCTGTACATCATCAGGAGTCAGAGAGAAATAATGTATTCAAACAATTAGCTCTTACCTAAAACAAAACATAACATAATCTATTCAGGAGGCATCATTTATCCAGGGTATTTTAGTGTGTGTTGTATTATTGAGGAAAACTTCATTGGAAAAGAAAATATCTATGTTGATGCTTATTTAGATTAGATTAGAATAGTGTGCAGCTTGAGGCACATACAAGCATTTGTCATGTAGATGTGTCTATAGGAAAACATGTAGTCATAAAGATGGGGTGTTTTCATTCCCAACTAGCAGAGCTCTAGGGTTCTGTTCTTGTAGTAAACGTTTGTCCGCCCTAGAGAATAGCTGCTACAACTTTGGAAGTTGAGGTAGTTTGTAAACTTTGGTGTTCAGTATTGCTAGAATTACCATGGTATAAGTGATAATCTCATCCAGTAGATATCTTCTTGGGGCAGCACCTCATGAGGTTCTTCTTCTAGACCCTCAAATACCTCCTGTTCCTGCAGTCAGTTAATATGGACTTGACCTGTACAGATCCTGAAAATACTAATACCTAACAACCTAGCTCTTTGTATCCCAGGGACAGGAAGTTCCACTCACTGTCATTTAACCATCAAATCCTGTATTGGCAACTGAAACAGCATTTGACAGTTGACTGGATACAGAGCTTTAAGTTGTAAAACTAACACATGTAGTGCCTTCACTTCCGCACTGTTATTAGCAAAGAGGGGACACACTGAAACCACCATCATTGGCAACCTAGGAGAAAAACAATCATGAATGGACAAGGTTTTCCGATCTGTCAATTTGCTATTTATTCAACAAAGCCTTGTCTGTTAGATCCTGTGAGGATCAAACAGCAGATTTTCTAGTCATCTAATGTATAAGTACACCAAATAACCACTGGCTGGAGAGCCCCCTCTTTAAGGATTGTAGAAACAAAACAAAAAAAAACTAATTCTATCTATCCTACAGTCACTGAATGTTCTAAGCAGTCACCCCTAATTGCACAACAGAAAGTACAATTCATAAATAATTGGCAGTTGCCACCAGCACAGAAGTAGAGGGAAATCTTTCACTTGTTCCAGGGGCAACTGTTGGAGAGGTCATTTCCTTTATTTTGGAAATATTTCCTTCTATTTCCTATTGTCCATGGGACAGGAAGTTAAGCTAATTTTCCCAAATAAGACACAGATAGCAAAATATACCCAACAGGGATTTTAACCGTTCCCTATTATGCCCAAAAGTTTTAAAAAATGGTTTAGATATGTATATATGTATTTTCTGTAAGTCCTGCTTTTGTACCTATGATTTCAGAATGCATTCTAATTTGTCTCTCTCTTTTTTTCTATTTGAATTAACAGTTGTTTCCAGTCTTCCTTAATGAAGGGAGAATACAAAATCTGGTGCAGCTGTGAATAGTAGCTTCTACTTTCAGCTTGTTCAATTAAGCTTTGATAAAAAAAACTGGAAGCTGGTGTCTATGCAGAGCTGCACCAGATTTTGCACTCTGCTATTTCATAATTTGATCTTATTCTTAAGCCTCGTACACACGGGACGACGATCGTGTTCAACACGTCATACTCACGACCGTTGCATGCAGAATCGATCGTCTGTGGCGGCGCTTTCAACAGTTGAACGTACGACGGTCGTTCGTGGGAGTTGTATGTGCAGACTAGAAAACTTGGTCGTGTCAACAAGCTCGCATACGACCGTTGAGTCGTGTGTAGAGCAGCTGTGTTCAACAAAGTTGTATTGTGCTAAACACGCATGCGCCAAGTCCACTTTCAACTAACATGAAATTAGAAAGGAGCCCAAAAGGTGACGCTACTTCCTCATTATACGCTCGTTCGCGTCATCACGTTCGGCCGGCCGCAAGTTGTATGTACGACCGTCGTGTGCATGTCAGTGGGCTACATACGACCGTCAATGTACGATTCAACACGGTCGTGTGCACGATCGTCGTCCCGTGTGTACGAGCCATTAGTCCATCTTCACACACTGCTCCATACATGTCCCTCAATGCATTCTATTCACATACTGGAAGCATTGTCACTGAAAGACAGGGTTTATTTACTAAATCTGGAGAGTGCATAATCTGGTGCAGCTGGGCATGGAAACCAATCAGCTTGCAGGTTTTATTGTTAGTTGTCAGCTTGATAATTGAACAAGCTGAAGTTAGAAGCTGATTGGCTACTATGCACAGCTGCATCAGATTTAGCATTCTCCAATTAGTAAATCAGCCCCATAGTGTTACAAAGCTCTATGTTTTGCCTGCAACATTTTGAACACAACTTAGAATTTTAATATAGAGAAGTGTTGCAAAGTATTTTATGTTTTCAAGAAGTAGAAAGAGTCATCATTTGATCATAATAAAGCACTGAGAGAGGATGGTGTGATGATGGTGCAAGTTCAGAACAGAAAAAAACTTGGTGCGCTGATTTTTTATAGTATATTTGATCTATCAATTAAGGCACAGGAGAAATACTGTACATGTCAGAATAATATAAAATGGGAGTAAAATCTGTCCTAAAGAAAAAAAAGACAAGACTATAGACTAAATATCACATATAAGGTAATGATGGGAAGTTGTGCAATTATATTGGAATGTTATCTTTAAGACCCTGGATCCTGAGGCTATAAATGTAGTTTTTGGAAAAACAAGTCAAACATAGTCCCGCTTTTTTGATAAGAATAATGCTTGGAAATGTGTAAAGATAATATCAACTTATATATCTTTATTGATTAATCACTTGCCTGCCGCCAAGTGTGCACATACACTATATTACCAAAAGTATTGGGAAGCTTGCCTTTACATGCACATGAAATTTAATGGCATCCCAGTCTTAGTCCGTAGGATTCAATATTGAGTTGGCCCACCCTTTGCAGCTATAACAGCTTCAACTTTCCTGGGAAGGCTGTCCACAAGGTTTAGGAGTTTGTCTAAGGGAATGTTTGACAATTCTTCCAGAAGCGCACTGATGTTGGAGGAGAAAGCTTGGCATGCATTCTCCGCTCTAATTCATCCCAAAGGTGTATTATAGGGTTGAGGTCAGGACTGTGCAGGTTCCTCCCCACCAAACTCTCTCATCCATGTCTTTATGGACTTTGTTTTGTGCACTGGTCCAAATCATTTGGTGAAGGGGGGGGGGTTATGGTGTGGGGTTGTTTTTAAGGGGTTGGGCTTGGCTCCTTAGTTACCAAGACATTTTGGATAATTTCATGCTTCCAACTTTGTGGCAACAGTTTGGGGATGGCCCCTTCCTGTTCCAACATGACTGCGCGCCAGTGCACTAAGCAATGTCCATAAAGACATGGATAAGCAGGTTTGGGGTGGATAAACATGACTGACCTGCACAGAGTCCTGACCTCAACCTGATAGAACACTTTTGTGATGAATTAGAGTGGAGACTGCGAGCCAGGTCCACATCAGTGCCTGACCTCACAAATACGCTTCTGGAAGAATGGTCAAACATTCCAATAGACACTCCTAAACCTTGTGAACAGCCTTCCCAGAAGAGTTGAAGCTGTTATAGCTGCAAAGGGTGGGCCAACTCAATATTAAACCCTATGGACTAAGACTGGGATGCCGTTAAAGGTATTGTGCTTGTAAAGGCAGGCATCCCAATACTTTTGGTAATATAGTGTATATGTTGCCTCACTGAAGTGGGTCTTCTTCTGTGGGACTGCATATATGCATACATGTGTTTGTTCTGGAAGTGTGCTGACCGGCATGCTCCCAGCACAGAGACCAGGCTCTCACTGAGAGCTCCCCGGGTCTTGTACTAACAATCAGGAACCTAAAGGCCTGGTTTCCAATCACCTGATTGCTGTGATAGTCTCTGATTGGTTGTCACAGTTATCAATCACTGTACAGTCCACCTCTGTGTGTGTTTTCTCATATGAATGGAGAGAAATATACATTTTTCCTTGCTGGAGGACAAAATGGAAACAAACAAAAGTGTGTGTAAAAATATATAAATAATTTAAAAAATAGCTAGATCAGGGATTGAGCTAGGTTAGTGTCAGTTTTAGCATTAGGGTCAAGGTCAGGATCAAAGGTTAAGGTCAGAGTCAAAGATTAGGGTAGGATTAAGTAGGATTTAAAAAAAAAAAAATCTTTTAAATTAGTATCAGTGTCAGTAATTGTCAGTATCAGAGTGTGTACAGGCGGTCCCCGGGTTACAAACAAGATAGGGTCTGTAGGTTTGTTCTTAAATCGAATTTGTTTGTAAGTTGGAACAGGTAAGTGTAGCTTCAGCCAAAAAAAAACTATTTTAAGCTTTTTAGATAGCACAGGGAAGGGTTAACACCCCTGTAAGATTTGTTTTGCTGTCTATGTATCTGTTCAGAAGATTTCAACTCACTTCCTGTCCCAATGATAATTGCATTTTGAAAATTTTGAGTTGTTATGGAAACCAAGATTGGTGTTAAAGCATCAGTGGAGACACCTTTTTCCCATAATAACTCTTCCAGGAGTGAATTTCCCTTCCTAGAGGTAGATTTCCTCTCACTTCCTGTTGTATCCCACCATTTGTAAGTAGGAGTCGTTTGTAAGTCGGATGTTTGTAACTAGTCAGATCAAAAAGCAAAATGTGCACCATTGTTTCTGGACCCTACAACAGATACAAACAACAAATAACATACACATATATTGTACCACTGCAATTGTCAGGAGCAGGAAATTTTATTCTGGGTTGTTTTTGGTAGTAGGTTATGGCAATACAAATAAATATACAGCCAAGCAATTTATTTACTGTTTTGGGACAGTTTTCCTTTAATCTTTAAAAAAAAAATTCAGGAGATATACTTTACCATTTGCCAACAAATAAAGACCAATTTGTCCTGAAAAAACAATGTATAATCCACTTGAATACAAGTAATTACAATGATATGTACAGTTCTACTAACACACGTCAAAGTTGCAAAATTATGTGCAGGTGTTAGGATTTGTTTTGCCCTCCATCATGAAGGAGTTAAACAACAGGTTTTTAGGCCTCATACACACGGGTGTTTTTTGATGCCACATTTTGGGTGTTTTTTTGCAGCTCTCCAAGTTATTTAATGGCCCCATAAAAATGCCAAACTTGTGTCCGGGGGGAACCTAGAGATAGGTAAGCAGAGAGCTTGTCTATTCACAGTACAGCTCTGCAAGTGTCAGGAACTATGAATCAGACTGGGACAGAAGAGCAGCAAAAAATCACACGTTTTAATAAAATAGTAAAATAATACAAACAGAATAAACGTGATCAAAACATAGCCAGGGTTCGGTAACCAGAGCGGGTAATCGGAACAAGTCAGTAAAACAGGAATACAGAGATCAGCGTAGTCACAAGCAGCAAACAGGATCAGGAACCAGAAGGGAAGTCAGCAAGTCAAAAGTCTTTAACAGGAAAACACAGCAGTGAGTATGCGGATATGTTGACCAAGGCAAAGGCACATGAGATCTGATCCAGGCAGTTTAAATAGCCAGCAAGGCTGGCTGACGAGCAGGGTATGATCATCAGATGAGTCCTGGCAATTAACCGACAGCTAAGCAGCCTGAGCTCTGAGAAGGGAGGGCCGAGCCCAACCCTGACAGCAAGTTTCTTCATTCATCTGCCTATGTGGAGTGGGGGGGGTGTGCCTTTCCTCCACACACAGTGTATGCCACGAAGACATTGTGCACTTTCTAAATAATGTAGAAAGCTGAAGACAGCAGATATACATGTAAAAGGTATGTAGGAGGATAGCACAGTTGTGTAGTGGACAGCATGTTTGCCTAGCAGCAAAAGGGTTGCTGGTTCGAATCCTGACTACGACACTTCCTGCCCGGAGTTTGCATGTTCTCCCTGTGCCTGTGTGGGTTTCCACCGGGTACTCCTTTTTCCTCCCACACTCCAAAGACATGCTGGTAGGTAAAATTGGATCCTGTTTAAATTGGCCCTAGTATGTGTAAATGGTATATGTAATGTATATATATAAATAGTAGTTAGGGACCTTAGATTGTAAGCTCCTTGAGGGTAGGGACTGATGTGAATGTACGATCTATATGTAAAGTGTTGCGTATAGTGACAGCGCTATATAAGTACCTCAAATAAATAAATACATATGTTTCATCTCTGTGTATCATCTGAGGCTGTTCACTTCACTGGGTATATGTGAGGGTTTACATCCACTTAAACTATCGTATATCTGTCTAGTAACAGCCTTCTGTAGATTTATTGTCTTTTTTTTTAGAGAGAAACGGAATTTCAACCAGTTTGAAAATAAAAAAAATAAACATCTCTGTAATTATGAATTTTCCTATGTCTCAGTAACAAAGCTAAGATTTTAATATTCCAACGATTCGCTTTTCACCTTTGCATTCTCTAAAAATATGAAATAGAATGTCTACTTAATGGAATCTGGTCATGTGTTTTCACATATCAAAAAACTTAATAAACCTCACATTTGTTCAACACATTTTCTCCACATGCGTACAGTGAATGTTGCTCTTTTTGTACAAATTGTCATTTATGATTTAAAATTGTTTTTAAAAATGTCCTTTTTTTGACTTTGTCAGAAGATTCATATTGACGTAACATTCACCATGAACTGAAATCGCACTTCCTAATAGCTTTAAAATCGCATGTCACATTTAGTTTTATGAAAGGTCAAATTTAAATTAAGTCCTGGACACAAGTGCTGGCTGGGAAGTGATTGATGAGTTTTAGTGGGATCTGCCACTGCTTTTATGAGATGTCGAACAATGAAGTGTGCTCAAACTGCACTTGGAGGATGCTTTTTGCCTAACATGACATCCTTTGTGTTTTCTCTGGGCCTTGTCACTGTGAATTTTGTGTTCTGTTTATGGCTCCTGTAGAGAAAGAACAACAAGAATTTAAGATTTACTTAATGGCCACAAATACGTAAAGTGGAGTCTCGGTACCCCAGGTCATTTTTTTTATAAAATACACCGCCATAATTGTCTCAAATTCATATTTAACATTTAGATAATGACATTAATGTTGTCCTTTTAGTTAATCTTTAAATTGTTTAAACCTGACCTGATCTCAGAAGCAGGCAGGGTCCATCTCTGCTGTGGGCATCTGAAGCTCTCTTGTATTCACTTCTGGAATTCAATGCAGATGGCTACCCAGCATGCACCTCCCAATCTCACGCCTGCGCAGTAATGCCACTGCACAGCCTCTTTTGTCCTGACACATTGCTATAGCAATGGCGGTGTCGGCGGAAGTCCCCCCCCATTGCTATAGCAACCTGTCAATCAAAGAAAATCCCAAAAGTGTGGAGAGGTTGGCTGCTACTCTGGGGCTGGCTCCGGCTGATCTGGTGATGGACAGACTCCTATTGTAACAAGCTAATTGAGCTAAATGAGCAGATTTGATGCTTTGGGGTGATAAGTGATTTTTCTATGATAATTTGCTTAATGTACAGTATCTCACAAAAGTGAGTACACCCCTATCATTTTTGTAAATATTTTATTATATCTTTTCATATGACAACACTGAAGAAATGACAGTTTGCTACAATGTAAAGTCGTGAGTGTACAGCTAGTATAACAGTGTAAATTTGCTGTACCCTCAAAATAACTCAACACACAGCCATTAATGGCTAAACTGCTGGCAACAAAAGTGAATACACCCCTAAGTGAAAATGTGCACATTGGGCCCAAAATGTCAATAATTTGTGTGGTCACCATTATTTTCCAGCACTGCCTTAACCCTTTCGGGCATGGAGTTCACCAGAGCTTCACAGGTTGCCACTGGAGTCCGTGACAACATCACAGAGCTGGTGGATGTTAGAGACCTTGTGCTCCTCCACCTTCCATTTGAGAATGCTCCACAGATGCTCAATAGTGTTTAGATCTAGAGACATACTTGGCCAGTCCATCACCTTTACCCTCAGCTTCTTTAGCAAGGCAGTGGTCGTCTTGGAGGTGTGTTTGGGGTCGTTATCATGTTGGAATACTGCACTGCAGCCCAGTCTTCGAAAGGAGGGGATCATGCTCTGCCTCAGTATTTCACAGTACATGTTGACATTCGTGGTTCCCTCCATGAACTGTAGCTCCCCAGTGCCGGGAAAGCACTCATGCAGCCCCAGACCATGACACTCCCACCACCATGCTTGACTGTAGGCAAGACACACTTGTCTTTGTACTCCTCATCTTGTTGCTGACACATGCTTGCCACCATCTGAACCAAATAAGTTTATCTTAGTCTCATCAGACCACAGGACATGGTTCCAGTAATCCAGGTCCTTAGTCTGCTTGTCTTCAGCAAACTGTTTGCAGGTTTTCTTGTGCATCATCTTTAGTAGAGGCTTCCTTCTGGGACGATGCATGCAGACCAATTTGATGCAGTGTGTGGCATATGGTCTGAGCAATGACATGCTGACCCCCACCCCTTCAACCTCTGCAGCAATGCTGGCAGCACTCATACTTCTATTTCCCAAAGGCAACCTTTGGATATGACGCTGAGCACGTGCACTCAACTTCTTTGGTCGACCAGGGCGAGGCTTATTCTGAGTGGAACCTTTCCTGTTAAACCGCTGTATGGTCTTGGCCACCGCGCTGCAGGTCAGTTTAAGGGTCTTGGCAATCTTCTTATAGCCTAGGCCATCTTTATGTAGAGCAACAATTATTTTTTTCAGATCTTCAGAGAGTTCTTTGCCATGAGGTGCCATGTTGAACTTGCAATGACCAGTATGAGAGAGTGAGAGCGATAACACCAAATTTAACACACCTGCTCCCCATTCACACCTGAGACCTTGTAACACTAACGAGTCACATGACACCAGGAAGGGGAAATGGCTAATTGGGCCCAATTTGGACATTTTCACTTAGGGGTGTACTCACTTTTGTTGCCATCGGTTTAGACATTAATGGCTGTGTTTTGAGTTATTTTAAGGGGACAGCAAATTTGCACTGTTATACAAGCTGTACACTCACTACTTTACATTGTAGCAAAGGGTAATTTCTTCAGTGTTGTCACATAAAAAGATATAATAAAATATTTTAGAAAATGTGAGGGGTGTACTTACTTTTGTGAGATACTGTATATATGTTTCACAATTATTGGGACTTAATTTTCTATCTTGCTCAAGTATGCTTGTCTTCAGTAAACTGTTTGCGGGCTTTCTTGTGCATCATCTTTAGAAGAGGCTTCCTTCTGGGACAATGCATGCAGACCAATTTGATGCAGTGTGCGGCGCATGGTCTGAGCAATGACAGGCTGACCCCCCCACCCCTTCAACCTCTGCAGCAATGCTGCCAGTACTCATACGTCTATTTCCCAAAGGCAACCTCTGGATATGATACTGCGCATGTGCACTCAACTTCTTTGGTCGACCATGGTGAGCAGGGCCATCTTTAAAAAAGGGGCAGCTGCCCTTGGCCCTGTCATTGTTGTGGGGCCCAAAGCAGCTGCCTCATACTTGCCAACTATCCTGGTTTAAATTCCCTTGAAGTTTTAGACCTGTGCTGTGTCCCCATATCTAAGTGCTGCTACTAAAGCTGCCCAACTCTGTCCTATTATTGTGTACAGATGACTCACCTGCAGACCCTATGTTTACATGTAAATAACCGGCATTGATATGTAAATAGGGGCAGCATTCATATGTAAATAGTGGCAGCCAGCTGCGCTGATATGAAAACAAAGGTGGCATTCATATGTAAGGTCATATTCACCATCACCTCTTCTGGATGCTGCCCACTGGGGAGACAAAGGCATGCTTGAAATTCCACAGCACATGTCAGCAGATGCGTGAGGGTGTCAATAATAATTGATGTCACTGCTGTGTATCTGCTAAAGGGCAGCACATTTCTGTGGTGTCAGGAAACAGGAAAGCGACTTTACACTCCCCAGTCCATGGTGTGCAGGCAGTGAGGAGATGATGTGCTGTAACCTCTAGCAACTAGAGTTGAGCGAACCCGGACTGTAAAGTTTGGGTCCGTACCGAACTTTGGGGTGTCCGGAACCCGGACTTTTCAAAAAAAGTCCGGGTTCGGGTCCGGGGTTCTGGTATTTTAGTACACGTGTTGAATAGCTGCCAAGGGCAGCCAATCAACAAGTGTTTCACTGGTTTTTCCTGAGAAACAATCACAGCCATGCCTACTAATGGCATGGCTGTGATTGGCCAGTGCACCATGTGACCCAGCCTCTATATGGGGCTGGAGTCACTGTGCTGCATGTCATATGCTCTCAGGATAGTTTAGGGAGAGGATGCTGCTGGCTCTGTGAGGGACAGATTGCAGAACATCTCATGCTGCATTACTGAACGATCTGATTGTGGACTAGGTAGAGATACTAGTACTGCTGCTTTGAGGGACAGATTGCACACCTCATCCTGCTGCACAGAATGATCTGACTGGACTAGGTAGAGTCTGTTGCTTTAAGGGAAAGATTATTCTTCTAAAATCACCTGCAAGCTCCATTCACTAAGTGTATTCTAGCCGCATAGAGCCATATTAGTGTTATAAAATCATGTCCAAGCTCCATTTACTAAGTGTATTGTAGCCGCATAGAGCCATATTAGTGTTATAAAATCATGTCCAAGCTCCATGGACATGATTTTATAACACTAATATGGCTCTATGCGGCTACAATACACTTAGTGAATGGAGCTTGGACATGATTTTATAACACTAATATGGCTCTATGTGTCTACAATACACTTAGTGAATGGAGCTTGCAGATGATTTTAGAACAATAAACTTTCCCTTAAAGCAACAGCTGGAAACTTTCCCTGTACAACTTAGAGATGATTTCTTGCACAAAAATACCTCCTCCTCCTCCACCGCCGCTTTCACCGCCTCCTCAACCTCCAACTCCACATCCACCTCCATTTTTTATTTTTTTATGTGATATTAGTTTAAAAATTATTTTAAGTTATTTCCCTATTCCCATTTCTTTGTAGGGCACTTGTCCAACTCTTACCCCCATTTTCCTTCCTTTTGCAGACCTCTAGGACTTGCCAGGACTTTGTTACAGCCATTTTTGTGCCTAAAAGTTCGGGTCCCCATTGATTTCAATGGGGTTCGGGGTCCGGGTCAAAGTTCGGGTCAAGTCCGGACCCGAGCCCGGACTTTGTCCCGAAGTTCGGCTGAACCTGCAGAACCCGGACTTCCAGAGGTTCGATCAACTCTACTAGCAACCAATCTGTGGGCAGTAATGATGTGCAGTAACCTCTAGCAACCAGTGAGCAGTATTGATGTACAGTAATCTCTAGCAACCAAACAGGCAGAAAGCATGTGCTGTAACCTCTACAACTAATCAGTGGGCCGTAATGTGTGCTGTAACCTCTAGCAACCAGTCAGTAACTGGTAATATATGCTGTAACCTCTGGCAACCGATCAAAATCACTGCTGATCTGATTCAGTAAACTGATTTTGAGTCTAGTTGCTATTTATTTTATGTCTCAGAGCAGGTGGAGAGTGAAATTGCATGGAGGGGGGCCCAAGAAAATATTTGCCCAGGGTCCAATCAATATTTAAGATGGCCCTGATGGTGAGGCTTATTCTGAGTGGAACCTGTCCTGTTAAACCGCTGTATGGTCTCTGCCACCGTGCTGCAGGTCAGTTTAAGGGTCTTGGCAATCTTCTTATAGCCTAGGCCATCTTTATGTAGAGTGACAATTTTTATTTTCAGATCCTCAGAGAGTAGAGTTGAGCAAACCCGAACTGTAAAGTTCGGGTTCGTACCGGACTTTAGGGTATCCGTGTCCCGAACCCGGACATTTGAGAAAAAGTCCGGGTTCGAGGTTCTGATATTTTTTTGCGCCTGTTGAATAGCTACAGGGTAGCCAATCAACAAGCGTTTCAATCGTTTGCCCTTAGAAGCAATCACAGCCATGCCTACTAATGGCATGGCTGTGATTGACCAGTGCATCATGTGACCCAGCCTTGATATGAGCTAGAGTCAGGTGGCGCTGCATGTCACATGCTCTCAGACTAGTGTAGGGAGAGGATGCTGCCACCACTGTGAGGGACAGATTACCATCTCATACTGGTATAGGGAGAGGTTCCTGCTGCTGGTGTGAAGGACAGATTACCGTTATAAAATCATCTCATACTGGTGTAGGGGGAGGTTCCTGCTGCTGGTGTGAGGGATAGATTAGTGTTATAAAATCATCTCATACTAGTATAGGGAGAGGTTCCTGCTGCTGGTGTGAGGGACAGATTACCGTTATAAAATCATCTCACACTGGTGTAGGGAGAGGTTCCTGCTGCTGGTGTGAGGGACAGATTACCGTTATAAAATCATCTCATACTAGTATAGGGAGAGGTTCCTGCTGCTGGTGCGAGGGACAGATTACCGTTATATAAAATCATCTCATACTGGCATAGGGAGAGGTTCCTGCCGCTGGTGTGAGGGATAGATTAGCATTATAAAATCATCTCATACTGGTATAGGGAGAGGTTCCAGCCTCTGGTGTGAGAGATAGATTAGCGTTATAAAATCATGTCATACTAGTAGAGAGGTTCCTGCTGCTGGTGTGAGGGATAGAGTAGCGTTATAAAATCATCTCATACTAGTATAGGGAGAGGTTCCTGCCGCTGGTGTGAGGGA
>BLSH010329215.1:309606-363978 GCA_018402905.1 Glandirana rugosa
ATCTCACACTAGTATAGGGAGAGGTTTCCTGCCACTGGTGTGAGGGATAGTTTAGAGTTATAAAATCATCTCATACTGGTATAGGGAGAGGTTCCTGCTGCTGGTGTGAGGAACAGATTACCGTTATAAAATCATCCCCACTAGTATAGGGAGAGGTTCCTGCTGCTGTTGTGAGGGACAGATTACCATTATAAAATCATCTCATACTGGTATAGGGAGAGGTTCTTGCTGCTGGTGTAAGGGACAGAATACCGTTATCAAATCATCTCATATTGGTGTAGGGAGAGGTTCTTGCTGCTGGTGTGAGGGAAAGATTACCGTTATAAAATTATCTCATACTAGTATAGGGAGAGGTTCCTGCTGCTGGCATGAGGGACAGATTACCATTATAAAATCATCTCACACTGGTGTAGGGAGAGGTTCCTGCTGCTGGTGTGAGGGACAGATTACCGTTATAAAATCATCTCATACTAGTATAGGGAGAGGTTCCTGCTGCTGGTGCGAGGGACAGATTACCGTTATATAAAATCATCTCATACTGGCATAGGGAGAGGTTCCTGCCGCTGGTGTGAGGGATAGATTAGCATTATAAAATCATCTCATACTGGTATAGGGAGAGGTTCCAGCCTCTGGTGTGAGAGATAGATTAGCGTTATAAAATCATGTCATACTAGTAGAGAGGTTCCTGCTGCTGGTGTGAGGGATAGAGTAGCGTTATAAAATCATCTCATACTAGTATAGGGAGAGGTTCCTGCCGCTGGTGTGAGGGACAGATTAATGTTATAAGATCGTCTCATACTAGTATAGGGAGAGGTTCCTGCTGCTGGTGTGAGGGACAGATTAACATTATAAAATCATCTCATACTGGTATAGGGAGAGGTTCCTGTTGCTGGTGTGAAGGATAGATTAGCGTTATAAAATCATCTCATACTAGTATAGGAAGAGGTTCCTGCTGCTAGTGTGAGGGACAGATTAGCATTATAGAATCATCTCATACTGGTGTAGGGAGAGGTTCCTGCCGCTTGTGTGAGGGATAGATTAGCATTATAAAATCATCTCATATTAGTATAGGGAGAGGTTCCTGCTGCTGGTGTGAGGGACAGATTACCGTTATAAAATCATCTCATACTAGTATAGGGAGAGGATCCTGCTGCTAGTGTGAGGGACAGATTAGCGTTATAAAATCATCTCATACTAGTATAAGGAGAGGTTCCTGCTGCTGGTGTGAGGGACAGATTAGCGTTATAAAATCATCTCATACTGGTGTAGGGAGAGGTTCCTGCTGCTGGTGTGAGGGACATATTACAGTTATAAAATCATCTCATACTGGTGTAGGGAGAGGTTCCTGCTGCTGGTGTGAGGGACAGATTACAGTTATAAAATCATCTCATACTGGTGTAGGGAGAGGTTCCTGCTGCTGGTGAAAGGGATAGATTAGCGTTATAAAATCATCTCATACTAGTATAGGGAGAGATTCCTGCTGCTGGTGTGAGGGACAGATTACCGTTATAAAATCATCTCACACTGGTGTAGGGAGAGGTTGCTGCTGCTGGTGGGATAAACCCCACACTGCACAGAAGCTGTGGACGGGCATTGAACAACCGGCTGATGAGTGGTTCTTGCCACTGAGCCTCAAGCCCGGCCTGGTGGTGTGCGATAATAGGCGAAGCTCTGGGCCTAGCCAGTTTGATGCACATCCATTGCCTGGCGCATGTGCTGAATTTGGTGGTGCATACATTTCTAAAAAATTACCCGGATATGTCAGAGCTGCTGCAGAAAGTGCGGGCCGTCTGTGCGCACTTTCGGCGTTCTCACCCTGCTGTTGCTCGCCTGTCTGCGCTGCAGCGGAACTTCGGCCTTCCCGCTCACCACCTCCTATGTGACGTGCCCACAAGTTGGAACTCCACCTTGCACATGCTGGAGAGACTGTGCGAGCAGCAGCAGGCAATAGTGGAGTTTCAGCTGCAGCACGCACGGGTCAGTCGCTCTGCAGAACAGCACCACTACACCAATGAGTGGGCCTCCATGCGAGACCTTTGTACCATATTGTGGTGTCCCGAGTACTCCACCAACATGGCCAGTGCCGATAACGCTGTTCTCAGCGTTACTATCCCACTTCTATGTCTCCTTGAAAAAACACTTCGGGTGATGATGGAAATGGATGTGGCACAGGAGGAGGAGGAGGAAGAGGGGTCATTTCCACGGTTATCAGGCCAGTCATTCACAAGTGGCTCGGAGGGTGGGTTCCTGCACCAGCATAGGCCAGGTAAAAAAAATTTCAAGCCAGGGCACAGTTCTGGAGGATGAGGAGGATGAGGATGATGAGGAGGATGAGGAGGAGGAACCGTGTTCACAGCAGGGTAGCACCCAAAGCAGCTCATGGACATCACTGGAGCCTGGCTGGGGGGATATGGAGGACGCATTCCCAAATAACACCGGTGACCCAGTAGAAGCCCAAGGCGAAGGCAACGGAGGAGGAAGAGGTCGCCAACGCAGCTGTGGCACCGCCAGCACCTCAGAAGGCAGGGTTAGCATGGCCGAAATGTGGAAAAGCTTTGTTAGTAGCACGCCACAACAAACAGCACCACCAGCTAGATAGCGTGCTACGATAGGCAATGTCTTAGCAGGAGGCAGCATTTCAGCAACATGGTGGAACAGTATGTGTGCACACGCCTACACATACTGACTGATGGGTCTGCCCCATTCAACTTCTGGGTCTCCAAATTGGGCACATGGCCTGAGCTTGCCCTTTATGCCTTGGAGGTGCTGGCCTGCCCTGCAGCCAGTGTATTGTCTGAGCGTGTGTTTAGCACAGCAGGGGGCGTTATCACAGACAAGCGCAGCCGCCTGTCCACAGCCAATGTGGACAAGCTAACCTTTATTAAAATGAACCAGGCATGGATCCCACAAGACTTGCCTGTACCTTTTACAGAATAGCCATTTATACCGGCCTCACACGGCCATTGGTTTACTTAAGTGCAAGTATCCTTTTTTTTTAATATGTCTCATTATTTTGGGGGCTACCCCAATTAGAAGAAAGACAAACAAAAAACAGTGTTGGCTACCTCCTCCTCCTCCACCGCCACTTCCACCACCTACACCGCCAAGGTCACCTCCTCCTCAACCTCCTACTCCACATCCACCTCCTCCATTTTTTATTTTTTAAGTTATTTCCCTATCCACATTTGTTTGCAGGGCACTTGTCCTACTCTTACCCCCATTTTGCTTCCTTTTGCAGCCCTCTAGCCCTTTCCAGGACTTTTTTAGAGCCATTTTTGTGCCCAAAGTTTGGGTCACTATTGACTTCAATGGGGTTCGGGTCAAGTTCGGGTCAAATTCGGGGAACTTTTTCGCGAAGTTCGGCCAAACCCACCTAACCCGAACATCCAGGTGCGCTCAACTCTATCAGAGAGTTCTTTGCCATGAGGTGCCATGTTGTACTTCCAGTGACCAGTATGAGAGAGTGAGAGCGATAATGCCAAATTTAACACATCTGCTCCCCATTCACACCTGAGGCCTTGTAACACTAACGAGTCACATGACACCAGGGAGGGAAAATGGCTAATCGGGCTCAATTTGGACATTTTCACTTAGGGGTGTACTCACTTTTGTTGCCATTGGTTTAGACATTAATAGTTGTGTGTTGAGTTATTTTAAGGGGACAGCAAATTTGCACTGTTATACAAGCTGTACACTCACTACTTTACATTGTAGCAAAGGGTCATTTCTTCAATGTTGTTACATAAAAAGATATAATAAAATATTTTAGAAAATGTGAGGGGTTTACTCACTTTTGTGAGATACTGTATATGTGTTTCACGATTATTGGGACTTTATTTCCTATCTTGCTCAAGTATGCTTGTCTTCAGCAAACTGTTTGCGGACTTTCTTGTGCATCATCTTTAGAAGAGGCTTCCTTCTGGGACGATGCATGCAGACCAATTTGATGCAGTGTGCAGCGTATGGTCTGAGCAATGACAGGCTGACCCCCCACCCCTTCAACCTCTGCAGCAATGCTGGCAGCACTCATATGTCTATTTCCCAAAGGCAACTCTGGATATGATACTGAGCATGTGCACTCAACTTCTTTGGTCGACCATGGCGAGGCTTATTATGAGTGGAACCTGTCCTGTTAAACCGCTGTATGGCCTTGGCCACCGTGCTGCAGGTCAGTTTAAGGGTCTTGGCAATCTTATTATAGCCTAGGCCATCTTTATGTAGAGCAACAATTGTTTTTGTCAGATCCTCAGAGAGTTCTTTACCATGAGGTGCCATGTTGAACTTCCAGTGACCAGTATGAGAGAGTGAGAGCGATAACACCAAATTCAACACACCTGCTCCCCATTCACACCTGAGACCTTGTAACACTAACGAGTCACATGACACCAGGGAGGGAAAATGGCTAATTGGGCCCAATTTGGACATTTTCACTTAGGGGTGTACTCACTTTTTTTGCCATCGGTTTAGACATTAATGGCTGTGTGTTGAGTTATTTTAAGGGGACAGCAAATTTGCACTGTTATACAAGCAGTACACTCACTACTAGCAAAGTGTAATTTCTTCAGTGTTGTCACATAAAAAGATATAATAAAATATTTTAGAAAATGTGAGGGGTGTACTCACTTTTGTGAGATACTGTATATATATATATGTCACGATTATTGGGACTTTAATGAATCCTTCAAGACTAAGCCTGTTTCTTGAATTCTGTGCTTACGAGTTAAAAACATTTTTTTTGCTATAAAATTACTTAGAACCCCCAAACATTATATATTGTTTTTCTAACACCCTAAAGAATAAAATTGGGGTCACTGAAAAACTTTATGTCACACCGTATTTGCGCAGCGGTCTTCCAAGAGTGCTTTTTTTTAAAAAAAATGCATTTTTTTTAGTTAAAAAATAATAAAACAGTAAAGTTAGGCCAATTTTTTTCCATATTGTGAAAGATAATGTTACGCCGAGTAAAATGATACCCAACATGTCATGCTTCAAAATTGCGTCCGCTCGCGGAATGGCGACAAACTTTGCACCTTAAAAATCTCCATTGGTGATGTTTAAAAAATTCTACAGCTTAGCAGTTTTGCGTTACAGAGGAGGTCTAGTGCTAGAATTGTTGCTCTCACTCTAACGATCGTGGCGATACCTCACATGTGTGGTTTGAACACCGTTTTCATATGTGGGCGGGACTTATGTATGCGTTCGCTTCTGCGCGCGAGCTCGGCGGGACGGAGCAATTTAAATTTTTTTTTTTTTTAATTATTTATTTTGCTTTTTACTTTTTATTTTTACACTGTTCTTTTTTTTAAAAAAAAAATTGATCACTTTTATTCCTATTACAAGAAATGCAAACATTCCTTGTAATAGAAAAAAGCATGACAGGTCTTCTTAAATATGAGATTGACACTGGGGGGGGGGATCGGATCATCTCCGCCGCTGCCAGCGGGTCCAGTAAGCGGCGGAGATGACCGGAAAGCGGCGGGAGGGGGGACACCTCTCCCACCGCTGATAAAAGTGATCTCGCGGCGAATCCGCCGCTAAGACCACTTTTATCTTGCAGAGAATCGCCTTCTGAAAAAAACTATATCTGCAGGCACCATTCACCACTCAAACCCAAGGACGTCATATGGCGTCCGGCGGTACGGAAGTGGTTAATGAATCCTTGTATTGTGATATGTTTCTCGCTATATGTCAACTGTAGTGACATCTCAAAAAAATCTACCTGATTATAAAAAAAAGAGAATCCTAGAAGGTAATTGAAGTCGGGGAAAGCAGTGTCGCCCTGCAACCGAACAAATAATGCAAAATTTTGTCACTAGGCGATTCGCATGGACTCCTGGGATAGATGATGCCGATATCCCAGGAGTCCATAAGAATCGCCTAGTGATGAAATCACCTAGGCAGCCGCAGCCGGAAGTGCTACAGAAAATAAAGGCAAAAAAGGTATTTACTAATTTAAAATAAATAAATATTGCCATTTGTAATTTTTTTACCTTTAAAATGAACCATTAAAGATTCAAGGTCTACTTTTTTGCTAAAAACCCCCCTCCCGAATAAAACATGCAACATTACTGTCAATCTAAAAAAATAAAATTTTGGGAAAATAAGCAAACAAGAAAAAAAAACTTATAAAATGCATTTGTGATTTAAGAATCCGACAAGACAGTTATGTTTATTGCAAAGGGTATAGTCCTAGTTTTTCATGTGCATTGAGCATCCAAAAAGTGCTGCTTTGGTGCCTTTTTTTGCTATAAGGCTCACAATGAAAATGAAATGTGGATGTTTACAGGAAATTCAAAAGTTGCAGCTGCCTATTTGCTTGTTCTAACATTCAATTCTCTGTAAAGGTAATCTCTGCTTATGCATTTTTTAATCAGTTTGCACTGTTGTTTTCAGTTTAGACCTGAATATATGATACACATACGTACACACAAGACACATAGCTCATAGAGTTACAGAGCTCTAGAGAAACTCTTTGTTTCAGACTGTTTCTCTCCAGCTGTAGGGAGCAGTCAGGGAGGGAAGAGGAGGGGGATTATATCATTCATCTGATTCACATAGTAGTGTTTGTAAATTTGAGCTTAAACTACTGAGCTCTGTAAAAAAGCTTCTTTATTCATCAAAACAGTAGTGTTAAAAACATGTAATAACAAGCCTACAGCTCCGCCTGCTGGCTGGAAATACAAATATGAAACATTTCTATGCAACATATCATATTTATATGACAAAAAATAAAAAATATATTTTTCTTGCATATTTCAGTCCTAATCATAATAAATAATACAGGGTGTATATACAACACCAGAATTTAAGGACAGCAAGACATCACCATTGGCTTCCAATTGAATCCTATCACCTGCCTTGCTGTGGCCATTGTTGCCCTGCTTTGCTTAAGATCAGGAAAAGTAGAAAAGTAGCCTGTTTCATAAGGATAAGGAGGATAAAATAAAGCCTACATACCTGGCCTAAAATTGAGAGAACTTAATAATAGGGAATAGTGGTGGAAAATCTGACGGAGAGCTAACCCTGCCAAATCCAAGACAGCTTAAAGCAGCAAAATGTGTTTTCCATGACCTGGTACCTTGTATAGATTGCAGGTTGTGATGCCAAAGAAAGGTATACACCTTTCAAATGATTCTTTGGCTACATAAATGTATTATATACACATAAAGCATCTTTTTTCCCCTTTCAGTTGCTGTGTGCATGCTTTGCCAACTGTACATGACATCCGTTATCATAAAAGCGTATTCCCAGCATACCATGACCTACTCGCTAAATTATAATGATACAAGTCTTTCTTTTCCAATCACGTTATGCTAAAAAATACAAAAAAAAAACAACATCGTGATTGTGGGACAATTTATTGGAAGAAGACCAGCAGTGAGAATAGTTACAGCAACCCCAGACACTGGCATTTCATTGTATGGCAACAAGAGGAAATAGACAACTATATACTGTGCTAGATTTCAATAACCACAGATTATTCCCCAGATGCAGTTTAAGGACATTGCCTGCAGAAAGCTGTTTGAGTTGGCAGGTGTCCAGTTTCCCATATTATAGACAGTAGTACATTACCATACAAAAAAAAAAAAAAAATCGGCTGATTGCCCAAACTTCTGGCTCCAAAACAACTCCCAAACCTCTGTCATTTGGCATTTCTTCCATTCAATTTTTTTTTTCATTATTACATTTTTAGCAGCACTTCTTGAATCTCAAGAATTCACATACCACATCTGCTGATTTTCTCGGATGAATTCAGCTCAATGCCACTTTCTTGATTGAGTGCATATGAACTAGTTCATACATTCCCACTGCAAAATTTCAATTGGATTGCCAATGCCTATCATGCTTTAAATGAACCACATACTTAACCTACATCAGAGTCTATGCGAAGGATGAGTTCTGTTTACTCTTTCATTTTTTTAACTTTTCCAATCCTCCACCTTTAAACAGAGCAACGATCTTGTATAAAAAAGAAAATCCATTATCTATTTTAGGTGTTCAGAGATGCTCCTTAGCAACCATCCCTATCTCTTTCTATCAAAGAAATTCAATTGTTACAGTTGCGATGATGACGTATTTCTGTGATTACAAAGGATTTCTATTACAGTACATTCATGACACTAAATGTTTATTTACACTACTGCAATTGAGAAAAAAAAAGGTTATTTACACTTTTTTATATGGACATCCAGAATTTCCAGGCAACCATTTGCTCTAACCTATGGATTAGGGTTGAATATTTTGTATATGAGGTTTCAGTTACCATTTGGATTCTGTCCCTAGGGGTGGTTCTATTCTGAGATAAAATGTGATCATGGGCTCAAATCCTTATGACATTTAAAGTACAACTAAAGGCAAAACTTTTTTTTTTAGTTTTGGATAAAGAGTAGAGGGATTAGAATGCTTGTCCATTTTTATTGCTGTCTGTGCCCCCGTTAAGAAGATTTAGCCTCTCTATTTGTCCTGTTTAACATTATCATTGAAAGTAAATGTAAAAGAAAATCCCAAATTTTGGGTTGTCCCTAGAAAAGTAATACAGGGAAAGTGTTCCAATGGGGACGTTAGTTCTGGTGACCTGGGGGTCCCCAAGGAATTCCCTTAATTTGTAGAGATATCCTCTCACTTCCTGTTTGGCTATGGGACAGGAAGCGAAGGGAAATCTCTGCAATGGGACACAGATGTTGAAAAAAAATCTGACAGAGGTTATAACTCTCCCTTACTCTATGCAAAATGAAAAAAAAAAGAAGTTTTGCCTATAGTTCTACTTTAATGTCTTAGAAAACACACCATAGCCCACAACTCTGTGACATAGCCATGCAAATGAAGCAACAGAATGGCGCAAACAGCAGCACAATAGTGCATTTAATGTTGTATTCTCAAATAGGATATCCTTGGATTTCTGGGCATATGGCGAATATATAACTGGTGGGTTTGTCATGTTTTGCCAGGCTGGAGAGTAAGGGACCAATCCATTATAATTCTAGGAGCAGATGCTATGCCCTGCAGAGGATTGGTTCTGCCCAAGTATGGCAGGCATACAATAATCTTAATCTGCTTTGGGCAAACAGTTTGAGCTGAGCAAAGGTTTGGCCCGAATATTGCCTGTCCAGTGAAAACCCATATTTGCAGGGCATTAAACGGCAAGCCAAGCATTCGGCGGTTTATCTTAATTGACAGCAGAGTCATTTTTTTTCTTTTTTGGGGCCGGAGGTGCTGCAGGCATCATAATTAATGATAGATTTACATTGGGGGCACTGTTTTTTTATTTTTTTTAATAAATTGTCAAAAACTGTCTTTATGTTTTTATTACTTTTTGACATTTTTTGGTGAATGGGTATGGGTACTATGTACCCCATACTCATTCACATAGGGGGGAGTCAGAATATGGTGGCCCCCTTGTTAAAGGGGGCTTCCAGATTCTGATAAGCCCCCTGCCTGCAGACATCCACAGCCCAGGGTTGTGGGGATGAGGCCCTTGTCCCCATCAACATGGGGACATGGTGCTTGGTCAATGTCCCCCTGCCCCAAAGCACCCACCCCCCCCACGTTGAGGGCATGTGGCCTGGTATGGTTCAGAAGAGTGGGGCGCTCACTCACCCCCTTCCTGGCCTGGGGGGGACCCAATGCCATTTTTTTTAACATTTTACTATTGCCCGAAATAGTATTGTATTTAAATGTCATTGCAGTCATTTTTTTTGGAAATGTAATTTTTTTGCTGCAGCAGGTTCTATACATGTTACAGATGAGCAACTTTACAGGCAGGCTAAGGGTTTGCACTTTAAGCATCATTAAAATCACTGCTCATGTAAAAACAATCTTTATTAAAAAGATCTTTTTTGCATTGATACATGTCCCCCAGGGCAGTACCCGGACCCCCACACCCCTTTTTATGGCCAATAACTTGCATATAAGCCTTCAAAATTGGAACATTTAATTTTTCAAATTTGGGTCCCATAGACTTTAATAGGGTTCACCGTTCGGGTCAGAACTTTTTCTCTGTTCAGGAGTTCTGGTACAAAATGAACAGGGGGGTGTGCAGCCCATCTCTACTGCTCACTTACATCTTACATTTATGTTTGGCGGAAATTAATAAACTTTTAAAGCCCTACCAAACTCCCAAACATCCCAATTTACCATTCTTAAAATAAAAGGAAGGGGGAGACCAGCTTGGTCAGTAATCCCCTAACATAGTCAATGTCTTGGTAAATGCTGTATTCATGATTTTCTGTAAGTATTCAGTAGAACATGTACACTAGTCTGTGCTGTTCATAGTGTGTTTAAATTTTTTTGAACAGTATCAAAAAGTGAAACATGCAATAATGGTAAAATAAAGTGATATAGACAGTTTCCCACAAAGCAGAGCCTTTCTATCAGTGAGCTACTAATTCTATCTAGGAAATACTATAGATATGCTAAAGTCAGAAAGCTCATTCATGCAATGTTTTAAGATTAGCAGTAGTTTCAAATAAGTTCAGCCTAACAATCCCCCACATCCTCTCAATCCTGTCTATGTTCCCCACTCCTCAGATCAGTAGGGATAACCTGGACCAATAGCAGGGACCTAGTTCGGATGACACTCTTGTCCTCCTTCAAGACTGGCCACAAATCCAAGGCCTTTTTTAATTTATGTTTTAGGTGAGAAAGCATTGACCAATGTCAGGGGATGCAACATTTGGCGAAAGAAGGAACTGAAAATGACGGTATTCAGTTCTTAAAAAAATGGTTTAAAACTAAACTAGTAGAACAGGGTCTAGAAAGAAGTCACAGTAAGCACCAGGATGGACAGCGGTTAAAATTTGATAGGTGAAGATGCAAAGGGGGAGGCCTTAACTACCAGGTTTTGACTTATATTTCCAGTTAAGTGGAGGCTACAAATCCAATTGGAGGGTCATTAATTAAATGCATGGCTCTTATCTATAGTTCATAATGGACAATCTATGCAACATAGAGCCATCTTTCACATGAACCTCATGCATACTTCATTGACCAATTAACTGGATAAGGGTGTTTAACAGTGCAGGTATTGTAGGCAACATTTTTTTCTTCTGTCTTACTTTAATGTTTATAGCTAAGTCATTTTTGCAATGCTGATGTGTTGGCTTCCCTTTATAGAGAAGCTATTAGGCTTCTGGTCCAGGATCACTGAATTAAGGTTTGTAGTGGGTGGTATAAGAAGAATGATATAGGGCAGGGAAGGCTGTTAGGCTTAAAGTACACAAATAGTCAAAAGGTTTTTTGATAAGTTTTAGATAAGCAAGGGAAAGAATAACCCCTCTTGGGCAATTTTTTGCTGAATTCAAGAGATTTTTGTTTACTTCCTATCTCTAAGCTACAAAAGGAAATTAGAGTAAAATTTCTCAATAAGTGTGGAATTTCTGCTCTTAGGCAGTTGTCATCAAAACAGATATCCTCGTTGATGAAGATGTCCCCTCACATTTTGTTTTGGTAAACTCTAAAATGTTGGATCTCCACATACTATACTTTCTATCCCAGAGACAATAGTGACCCTTACAAATGGAGGATTTAGGCTGGGTGCACACTAGCTGCAGTCGCTGCGGACAGCAGGGGGCCCAGTGTCTGTCCACCTTTCAGGTACGAATTAGGTTTGGCTGAATTCGCACCTGAAATGGACCAGAAGACTCACAGGACCATTCTGCAATTCAAACCACGGGTGCCCTGGAGGTGTGTGAACTGGCTCCATTGAGAGCCGGTCACACTCTCCGGTCATGCGAATTGGATGCGGGGAAACCCACATTTAATTCACATCAGTGTGAACACAGCCTTAATCTCACAAACAGGAAAACACACACAAAGAAAAACTTGACAGGGAGCCTAACCTTCCACAAATTATCCAAAACGCAAAAAAAGTATTGCCCTTACATACACTTTAATGTGTCTGAAATGTTTGTTATCCTTTCATTTTATTAGTTTGTCTAAATGACAAACAAACAAAAATTACAATGTCAAACAATTCTCCTTAAAAACTGAAGATTTAGTTGCACACATTTCCAAATTTATATGGAAGCCCCCTTGCCTTTTCAAGGCCCTTCTGTAAAGTGCGGCCCTAACTCTAATATTTAAGAATCTCAATGTTGAAGCATACATAGCAATGGATAAATTAAGGGAAGGTATACCTGGAGGCAGCCCTTTCCTCTTTAAACATGCAGAGACACACCAGAAGCCCCATGCAGCAATGGGGCTGCACCCATTCTACAAGGTTTAATAGCTTATTTTGTCTAGGGGATAGGGGAAACAGTTTTTCTTTCCTTACACTCCCCTCCCCCAGAAGATGAGCTATCCCAAGCTCTGGTGGTGGATTGCCCTTCTTCATCATCATGTCCAGGGATGGGCTATGTACCCTGCTTTGGATTTGATGATGCCAGAACCATAAACTACTGGTACGTTGGGGAGAAGTAGCTGCAGGGACTGGACTAGCTGTGGGGAGGGGAGGAGGATCGGGTAAGTGAGTTTCCTTTTTTGTCCCCCTGAGCCAAAACAAGCAATTAACCCTTGCAAAGCAGGCACAGCCCCACAAGGGGGATCGTTTTTCAGCTGGTCAGAGGTGGGCCAATAACCTGCAATTATAACATTTTTGCTTTTGGGTCTAGACATTCTTTAATAATTTTCTTCAAAACATGCATCTAAGCTTACTTTCATTATTTTATAAAAAGACATGAAGAATCTTCTTTTCCAGAACAGGGATGAGGTTAAAAATAAGTAAAACAGCAATATGTTATGGAAAGGAATGACAGATGTACTCAGCCTGAAGTTAACCAAAGCTGAGAAAAAGTGTTTTATTCCTGTTTTCATGTTGCAGTGTTTGACCCTTGTTGTTCCATTAATTTGCAGTGACATCCTGCTATATAATATGCATTTTTTAATTCATTGAATAAAAAGAATGTATTTTTATTTTAGTGTTGTCTTTTGGGCCTATAAAGTCAAATTTATACAACTATGTGTGAGTTATATTAATAAGGGATGTGGTGTTAATGATTGCCGATCAATCCAACAATGTTATGTGTGTTCATTTTGTATGGAGTAAGGGAGGGCTATAATCTGTCAATTGTTTTGTAAATTTGTGTTCCATTGGGGAGATTTTCCTTCAATTCCTGTCCCATAGCCAAAACAGAACGTGAGATAAAATCACTTGAAAGTGAGGCTATCCCTAGTTGTCACCAGAACTAATGTGACTATAGGCAGGGCTCAAAATTTAAAGTCCTATGCTACTAGCCAGACCTTAAGGGTTACTCGCCACCAGTTGCCCCACCCAACCCCTACCATACCCCACCCCTAATCCCGCCCCTATACACCCCCTCATAAATTCTCATGAAATGACACTTAAATGTTTTATGCAGAATTAAGTTTCACAAATAAATGTTAACAACAATTTTATCAGTACCTGTGCCCACCATTGCAGGCTCACCTGTGCCCACCATTGCAGCCTTACCTGTGCCCACCATTGCAGTCTCACCTGAGCCCACCATTGTAGCTTCACCTGTGCCCAAGATTGCAGCCTCACTGTGCCTACCATTGCAGCCTCACCTGTGCCCACCATTGTAGCCTCACCAGTGTCCACCATTGCAGCCTCACCTGTGCCCACCATTGCAGCCTCACCTGTGCCCATGATTGCAGCCTCACCTGTGCCCATGATTACAGCCTCACCTGTACCCACCATTGTAGCCTCACCTGTGCCCACAATTGCAGCCTCACCTGTGCCCATGATTGCAGCCTCACCTGTGCCCAGGATTGCAGCCTCACTAGTGTCCATCGTTCAACCTCACCTGTGCCTGGGGATGAATGGGAGCCGTTCTCCCAGTGCAATAGAGTGTGGAGGAAGAAGAGAGCCGGCCGTGATCACAGAGCGGGGGGTTTCCCGCTGTATAACAGTTTACATTAGCATGGCCGTCAGCTGAGCTTTCGGTTACACACAGATCCCGCCCTCCTCACCTGCACCTGTGACAGACAGAATGCACCCTGGCATTGGACCGCATTCTGTCACAGGCGCAGGTCAGGCGGGCAGGATTTGTGTGTAACAGAAAGCTCAGTGGACGGCAATGCTAATGTAAACTGTACAGTGGGCAACCCCCACTCTGTGATCCCGGCCGGCTCTCTTCTTTCTCCACGCTCTATTGTGCTGGGAGAAGGCTCCTATTCATCCCGCCTGCCGGCGGTGCTCGTCCCCCGGCTCCCCCTCACTCCCAGGCAGCTCAGCTCCTTGCCAGCCCTCATTTTGCACTCTCAAAATGCGAGTAGATGAGTGCAAAATTTGAGGGCTGCTATAGGTATATTTCCTCTCTATTCCTGTTCTGGTGACAATCCAAAAATGTGTGATTTTCTTTCACTTTTATTCTATAGGGGACACAAACTGCAATAAAAACCTGACAAGTTTTCTACTTCCTCTCCACTCTATTCAAAACAAAAGAAATGTTTTGCCTCTAATTATACTTTAACCACTTGCCTACCGGGCACTTTCACCCCCTTCCTGCCCAGGCCAATTTTCAGCTTTCAGTGCTTTCACACTTTGAATGACAATTGCGCAGTCGTGCAACACTGAACTATATGACATTTTTTTCACACAAATAAAACTTTCTTTTGCTGGTATATAATCACCACTGGGTTTTTTATTTTTGCTAAAAACATGAAAAAAGACCAAACATTTTTTATAAAATTTTGCAAACAGGTAATTTTTCTCCTTCACTGATGGGCACTGATAGGCTGCACTGATGGGCACTGATAGGCTGCACTGATTGTCGGCACTTATGGGCACTGATAGGCAGCACTGAAGAGCACTGATAGGTGGCACCAATGGGCAGTGATAGGTGCCACAGATGGGCACTGATAGGCAGCACTGATAGGTGACACTGATTGGTAGCACTGATGGGCACTGATTGGTAGCACTGATGGGCACTGATTGGCAGCACTGATGACCACTGATTGGCAGCACCGATGACCACTATTTGGCAGCACTGGTGGGCACTGATTGAGAGCAATGGTGGGCATGGTTGGGACTGCATTGATGGTCAGGACACTGATAATCAGTGCCCTGATTATCAGTGCAGATGTCCCTTTCACACAAACCGGTTATCGACTCTCCTCTCAAGGAATGCCGATAACCAGCTTGTGTTTACTTTATGATCAGCTGTGATTGGACACAGCTGGTCATGTGGTAAAGAGCTGATGATTGGCTCTTTACCCCGATCTGTGATCAGCTGAATCCTGAGGACTCAGTGATCACAGAGAGCGCAACCCATGCTCTGCAGTGGGCATATAGCAGGCACGATCATGGGAGGGCATCATATGACGTCCTTCCAGAACTGGCAGGCCACGCTGTAACCGTCATTTGGCTATAGCGCAGTTGACAAGTGGGTAAACATTTAGGAATGTTGGAAATGAGGGTGAAGATCCAAGTTTAGCTCCAAAGTGAGCTGGATTTTGAAGAGAATAAACTGGAAAAAACAGGATAGCCAATACAATAAACACTAGCAGATCCTGCATGACCACTGTATTTTTTTTTACACAGCATGCTGACATCACGTCACAGGACCAAAAACATATTTTGCCACCTATGAATTGAAACCAAAGTTACCGAAATAACTTTCTGATGCACTAAAGACATAACAGCCTATATTTTCCAATATACAGCAAGCTACATGCCAGCAAACCCATTAATCCTCTAACCTCTGCCCATCTGTCACATATAATGTGTATGTAAATTCAGAGTAAGGAGATATCCTCTCTTAGGCCCTTTCACACGGGTTCCAGACTTTACCGGGCAGTCTTAATGGACAGTTGAATGGTTTCAGGAGGAGATACTGCTGCCTTATGAATGCCTGTTTTTTTTTATTCCAAGGGGTATTTTACATTGGAATTTTGTCAATGCTATGTGTAAAGTGTTCGGCGCCTGGTTTTGGCACAGTCCTATAGCCTTTAATGGGCTTGGTTGGCAAGCCGCACCTCCTGCCAAATGCAACATGCCAAGTAAAGTTTTCGGCACTGTCATTTACCACCACTTTACCACCACATAGACAACAACAAGACCTGACAAAGGTTTAACATTTCCTTAATACTCACTTTATCAACAACAAAATAAAATAAAGACTTTATATACACTTACATTGTCTGCAGATTTTGCAGACCTAAGTATATCTAAAGCCAAACTTTTTTATCTTTTTAGAGGTGGGTATGGTTAAAACCCATCAGATTATATGCTGTCTGTGTCTCTGTTAAGGTCATCAACCTTCTTAGTTTGTCCTGGTGGCCAGTGACACCGAACCTGAAAGTGAGGAAAAATTCTACCTTGTCACCAGAGCAGCAAAAAAAAGACGATCTATTAGTGAGAACACTATCTCTAATGGCAATGGTTTTTAAGGGAATTTTCCTGACTTCCTGTTATGTCTACTGTATAGGGCAGAAAGTGAAGGTAATTCTGCACAGTGGGACACGGGTGGCAAAAAATAACTAACAGGGGTTTTAATTATTCCCTACTTTATCCAAAATGGGGAAATAAATGTTGGCTTTAGATATACTATAACTAATTGAACCTCACAGATAGGAAATGTATTGAAAATAAGCATCTTATAAAATTCAAAACTTCATAATTATATACAACAAATAGAGTATGTTCAGCACAACCAAATCAGCATTCTTTAAAACTCATATTTTATGTTGCTAAGGAAGATCCTCATTGCTCTTTGCAATGTCTTATCAAATAAGTTGGTATATATGTATAAATATATTTATATACTGAATATTACTGCTCCCAGTGGGGAAAGAACATTTATAATGATGTTTTTCTGTGCTTGACAATACTTTAGCAGCAGCATTATCTAAAAATAGAACTCTGATAATGTGTTGTAGATTAGGAAATGCCACAAAATGAACATGATTAATGCACATTTAAAAGCTTCTATGTTTTAAAGCTGCATAATGTGCAGAAAATTCAGGAAAAGACAGGTAAGAAGCATGGAAGACAGAGACTGTCGCTGTGGGAAATGTCACTGTAACAATGAGTGCACATCTGCTGTAAATAGGTGACGTAAATGGTATTTTCAGACAATTAGAAGAGGAAACAAGCAATGAGATAAATACACTACTGGGGACTACAATTATTTATGTTTTTATTATGTATAATCTTTCAGTTCAATTAAAAAAAAAATCTGAACTATGTCTAACATCAGAAAATAACATATTAAAACGGAACTTGAGGGGGAAAAAAACACAGTTTTACGACATTTGCTATGTACAATTAAATTACCTCTAATGATGGGTGTCCTCTGTGTGCTGCATTTGGTAAAACAATTAGTTTCATGTATCTCAAATACTACTCTAGGCAGTGAACTTGTAGTGCTGAAACTGACAGGTCTGTATTACAGTGAAGGACGGAAGGTCTCTCACTCTTCACCTTCCTCTCCCCTAGTCAGTTCATAAAATGCCTTGTATTCTCTTCACAGGATACAAGGTGTTTTATGAGTGGACGAAGGTAGATGAAGTGTGGCTGAATGTCATGAACCCCTTCGTATAGATATTAGAACATTTTCTGTAAAAGAGATGAAAAGACCTCTGAGGAAGTCATCCTGGTTACACATGTCAGGCATGTGGCATGTGTCCATTTAGTGCTCCACACCCAGATAATCGTGGACTAGGCATTACCTGTTGCATAGAGCATAATGATGCCTGTACCACACATAATCTGATCACATACTGGTAAGGTTGTTTCTTATTGAACATTACAGGAAATGTATCCTTTACTTCCTTGTACAATTTAATCTTAATTGGAGATATATAATATAAAATATAATTTAAAGTTTGAATTCTATGCCAGAGCCATATTACACAGCATATTGCTTTATTTACTACCAGTGCAATGCACTTAATATGGCCTGCCCTTGCTAGGGGATGTTAACTGGAGAACCCCCAGTATTTTTCTCTGCTTGTACTAGCATTATTTACTCCTCAGCTATTCAAATTAGAGGCTTGAACAATAGTGATTTCTGCTGGTATTGTGCATACCGCATAATACACTACTCTTGGGGAAGTCCTCGTGACGAAACACATTGAGGCGGATGTGATCTCAGACACTGAGTTAACACCCAGCACTGTTGGTGTGGGGACAGTTGTGTTATTCACTAACATAGGCGTTTTCAATTAGCAATAATCACACCTCAGGTGGATGTCATTGGCTATGATATTGCCACTGCACAAAGCTTTCATATATGGAATTGTGACAATTTATTGCACTATTGTATGTTTTTTTTTTATTGAAAATTCTGTTATTGTTTTTTTTTCACTATAGAGAATTATTATGTATATCACAAGTGTATTTTGAAGAAATTTAATTTTGCGCTGATATTTGAGTATTAAAATCTAATAGCACTGAATTTAGATTTTTTTTACCCATGGACTTACTTGGGCATCCAAATAGTAATTTTTATATACTACGTTTGGCAGTCTCAATCCTGACCAATTTGAATGTTTATAAATGACTCTACTTATACGTTTCTATGTGGATTAATGTAGAAGCTTTACTACAACATTTCATACTAAAAAAAATGCACATTGCATTCACCTACAGTATATCAAGTCTGTGTTGGACTAAAAATACTTGCCACAGACTTGCCAACCACAGCCAAAGGGAGCTCATCTTGACCATGGCATGGCATATGGTGGTCAAATGGGACTGGAAACTGGTGTGGAAAAAAGAATTTCCAGGAATGGGTTACTACTCAACATACAGGATTTCCAGGGATAGGTAAACACAGCAGAACTTCCAGGGACAAGATTTGTAGGATTAATAGGGACCAGTGAGCAGAGTGGATTTCACTGCACTTTATGTCACACTATAGGATATTAGGGAACATGTGACTTTCCCCTTTCTACCACAACACAGGGCTGGGTGCCTGAGCAGCCTGATATTTGTCACTTGGTGATGACATAGGATATTTACCTGACCTAACACAAGGTTTTCTTTTGGGGGGGTCTCTATTAGGTTACAGGAGAGAAAGTGAAAGGTAAGTACATGCAGTGGAGTCCTACCCAGCATCAATGTCATTCCATTGCCCTACATGGGCTAGGGACAGGTTTACTTTAAGCTGACAGTTCAATCAAGGCAATGATGGCTAGTCAGCTTTAAAAGCTAACTCTCAAGCCATGGAATGGATTAGTTGCAGCTTAATCTAACACCTTATGAATGCAATTTGGTTCCAGTCATATTTATTAGTTCTCAATGGGTAAACCATCTAAACATATGTTGTACTCTGTAATACAACATTGTAAAAGTAATGAGTAGGTATTGTGTAAAAACGGAGTGTCCAATCTTCCTGGGCCACATTGGAAGAAGAGGAATTGTCTTGGGCCACACATCAAATACATTAACAATAAGGATAACCGATGAGCAAAAAAGTCAGGCAGATCACAAGTTAACAATCACTGATATAGATAATCTACCTATCTGAGTAAAAAAAATTAATTTCTGTGAGTTTTTTAAATATAAAATTAATAGAGGGCAAAATAAAACCAGTGTGATATTTGACAAACTAGCGCCTCAGTATCTGGTTTGATGGATGTAGTAGCAATTCTCAATGAATTCTCAAGATATTTTGGTTCTAATTTTGCCCTTCATGTTCTTCATCCTTGAAAAACATTGCTGACAAATATACAGTAGGTGCTGCTGGAAACTGATGACATAAATAAGGCATGATTGTGAAGAGCGGGATATTTTTCTTTGGGAAGATAATACATATAAAAGTAAAGTAGAGTAACACTGTACTTTTTTTTTTCTGCTGCATGTGTTCATTATGTGTATACACATTTTTACATAAAATTAAAAAAACATTTTTTGAAGTTTACCATTTGTTTTGGGACACATTCATAGCAGTCTAAGCTACATGTGGACCATGGGGGGCAGGTTGAACACCCTTGAACATAATGAAATAAGGATTTAAAAAAGTACTGAACAGAAGCAAAAAAAAAATCTAACTAAATATTGATATTAAAATTATTTTTTTAACCAAAGTATGTTATATAGATAAACTATGCATAATGTACAAAAATGTGTTATATGTTTCCAGGGGCCCAGTTTGGACCAACAGGTAACAGAATCCAGCCTTGGTGACAGAAATACTACAGCTGGTTTCAGCACACAAGGTTTGTGTCATTCTGCTGGTAAATCGACTTTTAGTTCATCCAAATTTTCAATTTTGTACAGTATATTTGTATGTATTAATGCATGCTAATGTATGTATATGCCTATTTATGATATGTTTGGTTTTCTGAATTAATTATTGGTATAGTTCAAAGCTATTCACATTTTCAGAATTTTGGTTTACTACATCTGTGCTAAAGTGAATGACATAAAAGGTTCAAAAACACATTTCACATGCATAGTGCGGCATTGATTAGAGAAGAAAGAATTCAACATTTGTCCTTGGACAGGTACAATTTTTAACACAATGGCATTGTTATAAGAATGATTTTGTAGTAGAAAAAAATGATTTCTTCATTTGGTAAATCTTTTATCACCCATTTTTGGGGGGAATAAACAATTAACAGGGAGACGAGAGGGAAGTGAGGTAGATCTGCCTGGGACAAAGCTAGAACAGCATAAAACTGAAGCTTTTTTGCATAAATGACAGCCAAGGTTAGACTCCTATTTAAACAAAAAGGAAAATTACTTATCTAGAAATTAGTTGAATAGTTCTCCTTTACAATGTTATGTTACCTTAGGGCTCTTTCACACTATTGCACGTTTTTTTGTTCTCATAAACAGTGAAAAAATAACATTCAGAATTGGAATTTTCCATGATGCATATTAAAAATACACAAACCTGTAGTTAGTGTGTGTAAAAATACACACATACAGAATATTCTATATTTTAAAAATAAACCAAGCTGTAATGCATGCATGTGAACGTGTCACATAGTAGTAAATAGGGTCTTTAATTGAAATGCTGTTGCATACAATAACAAGCATGCATTGTACTATCGGAAAATGGACTGTAGTAAACAAACTCATAAAGTGGCAATACTGCATGGTTGCTAGAATACTATACTACACCCATTTTCTTAATAATAATGTGAGGTATGACAATAACAATTATAGTAAAACTCTGACGAAAAAATAAGGGAAGGGCAGTTGACTTCTGCAGAAATTTGCATGCTGGTCTTGCTCATAAAATCTATACAATCTTTCCTCATGATATGCACAAAACAGAGTAAAGGAATGAAAAGAGGGCACACCAACCTTACACATTACCCAAGTAATAATTATTGAAATCAAAAGAAGGAAACATACTCACAAACAAGTGGATAATGAAAGCATATCAGAATCCACAATGGACAAGAAGCCACCAGGTCACTGGGACTGTGTCCAGCATGCCGGGGGACCTTCAAGATCCTGACGCATTTTGAGGGGAAATCCTCTCCTTCTCAGGACTCTGAGGAAGAGAGGATCTCCCCTCGAAATGCATCAGCCATCTGGAAGGTCCCCCGGTGTGCTGGACACAGTCCCAATGACCTGGTTGCTTCTTGTTCATTGTACTGATTTCAGTATATATTATTTGGGTAATGCACAATGTTGGTGCACCCTCTTTTCATTCTTTTACAGTGTTTCCCTTGTGTGTCCCCTGACCCTTGGAGGGCAACAAGGCCTGTGCCTTTAACAGGAGCCATAGGAATTCTAGGCTACTTTCATTGCCATTGCACCACTGTTGAGTGCAGGAGATTTTGTTTGAGCATGAGCTGGTAAAAGTACAAGTGGATTCTTCATTTAGTCCTATAATTAATTTTCTGGGTACAACCACCTTTAAACCTATTACAAAATAAGTCCCCCCATTTATGAGATGTCCTGTTATTTAATCATGAAAATATTTAATAAATACCAATGCATCAACAGAAGATTGTTTTTATTTGACAAGCTTTGCCAATTTTGAACAGCCCAACCTGGGTTGTACCCTATCTTGTTTTTTACCAATCCCTTTACACCTCTAAAACAACTTTTCAAAACACAATTTATTAGCTTGAAAAATAGTGGCATTGAAAATAATCTTCTATATGTTGTCTGTAGATACTGAGATTTGCTATGCCATTATACCCAATTAGTGTAATTTTCAAATATGGGGCTCTGTCTACTGTGATGATATGATCATTCCCAGTATTATAATAACAAAAACAACATCTTTCTTTAGCTTTCCTTTTTTTCTGCAACATCTTTATACAGTAAGTATCCCATGAAAGATGGAACTTTTGCAGGATGTTGTCAGAGATGCCTGTAATTTAACCCCAAGCGTTGTGCAGGGTTTTAGGAATAGCAGTGAGTGAAGAAAATGAGAACTCTATAAAAGAGATTATTGCTGCCATGGTTGTAATTAAGAGAATAAACCATGTAGCCTATTAAATATACAGTATGCTATGTATATAGCTATGGTACTACTAGCAATAAAGATTCCCTGATTTTTATGTATGTTTTATAAGACTTTTGTACAATTTGGTAAAAAAAAAGCTACTTTTGAATTTTTTGGTATATACATTTTCTGTGATTAACTATATGACAACCTAGAAATCCAATTTTGGAGTTTAATTTGATAGTTTAAACATGGGATAAATGATCCCATAATAGCAAGTGATGAGTTTGATTTTAAGTATTTGTAATATACGGGCCCCTTAGGTCCTCCAACTGTGCAATATAGGAAGATTTTTCAGCAAGTTTGCAAAGGGACCCAATCCTTCTCTTCTCTACAATAACAATTCAGTACCATAGCACCTTTTGTGTACTGCAGTGACCATCATGCAAGAATAACAGTTTTTGGTTTTCAGCGCTGTCGCATTTTGAATTTGAAATTTTTATCATTTTTATCATTTTTTTCCCACAAATAGAGCTTTCTTTTGGTGGTATTTAATCACCTCTGCGGTTTTATTTTTTGCGCTATAAACAAACAAAGAGCGACAATTTTGAAAAAAGAATAATATTTTTCACTTTTTGCTATAATACAAATCCAAAAAAAATATATAAAAAAAAAATTTCAACGGGTTTGGCCAATATATATTCTTCTACATATTTTTGGTAAAAAAAAAATCGCAATCGGCGTATATTGATTGGTTTGCGCAAAAGTTATTGTGTCTACAAACTACGGGAATTGATTAATGACATTTTTATTTATTTATTTATTTTTTACTAGTAATGGTGGCGATCTGCATTTTTTATTGGGACTTTTATATTGGAGCGAATATGTCGGACATTTATACAGCAATCAGAAATTTAAATATCCACCGATTACTGTATAAATGTCATTGGCAGTGAAGGGGTTAACACTAAGGGGGCAGTGAAGGGGTTAACTATGTTCACTCATTGTGTTCTAACTGTATGGGGCTGGGCTGGCCGGGACATAACAGATCTCACTGATCCCCAACACAGGGATCAGTAGATCTGGTATGTCCCCCTTCACAGAACGGAGAGCCGGCGTGTTTACATCTGCAGTTTCCCGTTCTTCAGCTCTGACAGGCGATCACGGGTCACGAGCGGACATCGAGCCCGCCTGACCATGCGTGTGTGCCGCCGTGCCTGTGAGTGCATGCCGGGAGCTTGCACAGGGGACGACATTCATGGACGTTGTCTCAGAGATTCAGATCCATGCTGGAGCCGTACTTCGGCAATAGCGCAGATCTGGAAGGGTTAAAGTGGAAGTCCAGTCAAAATTTTTTTTTTCCTATTAATAGTATGTTAAATATCTTTATCTTTGATATTTTTCATTTTCTGGCTAGCTGATTATTTAGCTTAGAAAGTCTAATCTAAGCCAGGCAATTAGCTTCTTCTTATTCTTCACCGACAACGCTATCTCCCGTGAATTTGCTAAGTTGTCTTTCACTTCCTGAAAATGTTGTCGGTGGTTCTTAGACAGGCATGCCTAGACCTGCCCAGCCCCACCCCCATCCCTCCTATTCTTCACAGAACATGATCTCATCCTGTCTTCATAGCCTTGTTTTGGCTGGCAGCTTCTCCTGAGAGAGAGGCGGGGCAGGCTTTGGAAGTATGTTATGTTTGTTAGAAACTGTAAGATAGATTACAATGCAACATCCTTCAGATTTTCTACAGTGTACAATCACCTGGTTGTTCCTGCATGGCACTGTGATGGGCACTGTAATGGGCACTGTGATGAGCACTGTGATGGTACTGTGATGGGCACTGTGATGGCACTGTGTGCGTGGTGTGGCACTGTGATGGCACCATGTGTATGGTGTGAGGACATTGTCATGGGCACTGTGATGGGCACAGATAGCACTGTGTGCATGGTGTGGCACACGCCCATCTGCTGTGAATGGCAGAGGGAGCTGGGAAAGAAATATGAAAGAAATAAGGTACAAAGGAATATTTTTGAAAGTGTAGAAGGATGCAGATTAATTTCTAGTGCTCATTACATCTGAGTAATGAGTTTAAGACTCCATTTCCACTAGTGCAATTTGTCATGCAACTTTGGGCACATAAAGTCGCATGCCAAGTCACAGCCCTTTGATTTCAATAGCAAAAGTTCCCATCTATGCACCTTTGAAAATCAGTGACTTTGAAAAGGTGCCTCCACAACTTTTGGTGCAACTTTGATCCAGAGAGTGTAAATTTGGATCAAAGCTGCACTCAAAGTCACACTTTAAATCACACAGCTTTGGAGTCGCACTAGTGGAAACGTAGCCTAAGGCTAGAGTGTGACTTTGATGTGACTTTGAGTGCAGCTTTGATTCCACCTTACGCTCTCTGGATCAAAGTTGCACCCAATGTTGCATCAAAGTAGTGCAGGTACCTTTTCAAAGTTTCTGATTTTCAAAGTCGCATAGATGGGAATGGGTACCATTAAAAATAAAATAAATGGGCTGTGACTTGTCATGCGACTTTAGACGCATAGTTGCATGACAAGTCAGGTTTCCAGTATTGCGACCCCAAAGCTGCGCGATTTAGAGTTTAATGGGTGCCATTGAAATCAGTGGGCTGTGACTTGTCATGCAGCTTTATGTGTCCAAAGTCGCATGACAAGTTATATTAGTGGAAACTGAGCCATAGTATGCGTTTCCACTATTGCAACCCCAAAGTTGCACAATTGAGGGTGTGACTTTGAGCGGAATTGATCCAACTTTACACTCACTGGATCAAAGTTGCATCAAAAGTCACATCAAAGTAGTGCAGGTACCTTTTTAAAGTCGCTGATTTTCAAAGTCACATAGGTGGGAACATGTGCCATTGAAATCAATGGGCTGTGACTTGTCATGCAACTTTATGTGTCCAAAGTTGCATGACAAGTCATACTAGTGGAAACTGAGCCATAGTGTGGTTGCCTATACTGTTCATTTAGTGCAGTGGTTCTCAACTCCTGTCCTCAGGACCCACTAACAGGCCAGATTTTAAGTATTACCTTGGGGAGATGCAGACTAGAATACTGCAATCACTGAGCAGCAAATTATATCACCTGTGATGCCTTTCAGTTATCTTGCAAACCTGGCCTGTTAGTGGGTCCTGAGGACAGGAGTTGAGAACCACTGCTTTAGTGTATAGTGATGATTGTAGACTGTAAGCTGAGACCCCAGAGCACTTCCAACTACACTGACCTGTCCCCTGTGTCCAGATCACTTCTTCTACGCTAGTCTTTGTACAAAGCACAACTATACTGTATGGGGTGCCCCCTGGGTCCTGTGTGGATAAGCGCGCCTGGGTCCTGTGTGGATTTGTGCCCCCTGGGTTCTGTGTGGTTGAGTGCCCCCTGGGTCCTGTGTGGATGGGTCTTGTTTTATTTCTTAATTTTCTCATGTATTATGATGCACAAAGCATCCTTACTGATGAGAGAACACTGGGAAGGAACCTATGATCAGCTCTTCTCATCCTGTATATGCCCACTGGCTACACAGGAACACTGGCCCTCCCTGGAAGTGATGTCACCAGCTTTCAGTAATCACACCCACTGCCTGCTTTTAGACTCAAAAGGAAGTGGAATTGAAGTCATGTGACGGCACTGGATACTGCAAAATAAAGGTAGAAAAACTGGGATTTTTTGATTTTGAGGCATAAGGCTGAACTTAGCTCACATTAATGATTGCAGGGGAGAGTTTAAGTTTTAGGGTGGACTTCCACTTTAAATTTTAACATGTCCAGATTCTCCAATGACTTGCTTACAGATTGAAAAAATATACCCTTCTGTGACCACCCGTGGGGTCTACAATGGTCCAATTGTCATGGGTTTTCCCTGATGTCATCTGTTTTCTGCCAATGGGTGATAGTAAGTGATCAGATGGGCTACAACCTACCCTGAGGGTGGTCAGCTCTTGTGTACAAACATGACCACCATTCAAAGTCTTTGGGAATCTGTTTTCTTCATGCTACATCCATGAATCAAACATTGATCAACCTTTCAAATTTACCAAATATAAGTTGTGACATCAATACATTCCCAATATTGCCATGAAATCAATGTTTCCCCAACCATTACCTTATTTTTCATAAAGACAACATGTAAAATAATCTCTAAAGTGTACTATAAGTTGGCTAATGTTCTTTTATCTGTTTTTGTATTACAGTGTCTGTGGATAGCACATCCATTCTGGTATCCGAAGTAGCTGATATTCCAGCCCACAGCTGCTCCTCAGAAGACCTCTGCTCTTTGGAGGTCCAGGGCTCTTTACGTTCTGCAGACTTTTCTCCATACAGTACCATACGCACAGCTGCTACAGGAAGTAGCTGTGCTAGCTTGGAACATAGTCTCCGCTGTGGCCTTCACCTAACCAATTCACCATGTTCACCTGATGATGATGGAAGCAAAGCCTCCACAGACAGATCTCAGAGGCAGGATTGCGACAGTTATACACAGTCCAGATCCTTGGACTCTTCCCCTGAAAATTTTAACACACAAGAAAGAGAATCTCAACTTTCTGCAAAGGAAAGGAAAGTGCCACACATACCTATAAAGATGTGCTGCGGTGTATTTACCCAACCACCTGGGCAATCCCTGTCATCACCTGGAACCTTACCTGTAAATCCAGCACCTCACTCAGGACGTCTGGAAAAGGCTATCCAGCAACATCATGCCAGGAAATACCGAATTGCCAGTATAGTCCGCTCTACCAGTGACCCCATTTCCTGTACATCGAGCACAGAAGGTAAATTCTGTCATGTGATAGCTGAGCATTAGGCAACTCTCCAAACATTTAGTATTAAATTAATCAATAAGCTATTATGCAAGCTTCTTTTTAAAGAAGACCTTGTAATAAAATGCAAAGTTAATTTATAATGTCCAAACTACCCCCCATCCTCCTCATAATGATCTCCTCATAGTATGAGCATAATAATACTTGTAAGAAAAAGGTTAGATTTAATACTTATCTCAGCCCAGTCGAAACTGACATCACCCCCCTTCCAAGGAATGCTGAGCATCCCAAGTTTTGTGAGAAGATGCTCTTTAAATCTTGCTCTTCGCAAGATTTAACCCTAGACATCTTCCTAAAAGGAAACTGACATCAGTAATGCAAAAGATAATGCAAAATATAGGGGTTAAGATAAGTATAGGTCTTGCCTTTTTGTTTACCGGTACCTTTTGCACATACTAAGAATTAATGTTTGTTTACAGAAGGCGGGATTCAAGACATTAAAAGTAGACCTTATATTGTATAACAGATTATATTATATTTTAAATTATATTTAGAAAATGTAGATGTTAATAATAGAGCATCATAACCTTCATAACCATCATAAACTTGCTGTATCCCTTACATTTTTGGTAACAGTAATTCAGATTTGAAGCTAAGCTCCTAGCATATACTGTACATATGTAAGGTACACATTTATTCAGCTCTGTAATTATTATTACACTAATGTTGACTTGGTATCAGCCTCTTGCAGTCCCTATAAAGTAGAACTCAGACTAAGAAAAAGAAGCAGCACAAGGTACCAGTCAATTGTACTATAGTAGTGTTCATATGTTAAAAAGAAACAGGGAAATTATCTGTTTGCTGCTACTCCTTTTACTGTTCAATCACAGGTTGGGAGAGGTACAAGTAAATGTAACTTTTCTTCTAAAGAGGAAAATCTGATTTCCTGTCCTGACAGGCAAGGCTGTGCTGTGTTAAAGGGCTTTGTAAATCTCAGGGCAGGATGGTAGAAATACAGATACGTTGGCAGGTACTGTGCATTTAGCTGTTTGCCTGGAGTTCAGCTTCAGAATCTAAGCACACTTGCTTAAAAAATGCTACTCCTAGAGGAGTCTCACTTTTTGCCTGTAGAAGCAACTAATGTTATCCAATGTGTCCATGCACATTAGGTAATTTAAGCTCAGCATTTAAAGTAAAAAAAAACCTTCTAATTTGTGTTTTTTAGCAATTTTCTGGCAGAAAAAACACTAACAGCTCCTAAACGCTCCTAAAAGCTAGTACAAGAAACACTCAAAATTAGCATTTTTCCCTGCCAAGAGCACTGGCAAAAGAAAGGAAACTCTCATGTGTATAGTATCTCACGAAAGTGAGTACACCCCTCGCATTTTTTTTAATATTTGAAGAAATGACACTTTGCTACAGTGTAAAGTAGTGAGTGTACAGCTTGTATAACAGTGTAAAATTGATGTCCACGCAAAATAGCTCAACACACAGCCATTAATGACTGAACCGCTGGCAAAAAAATGAGTACACCCCTAAGTGAAAATGTTCAAATTGGGCCCAATTAGCCATTTTCCCGCCCGATGCCATGTGACTAGATTTGAGCGGACACTTGGATGTTCGGGTTCTGCGGGTTTTGCCGAACTTCGTGAAAGTGTTCGAGTTCGGCCCCGAACTTGACCCTGAACCCCATTGAAGTCAACGGTGACCTGAACTTTTTGGCACAAAAATGGCTGTAAAAAAGTCCTGGAAACAGCCAGAGGGCAGCAAAAGGAAGCAAAATGGGGGTAAGAGTAGGACAAGTGCTCTACAAACAAATGTGGATAGGGAAATAACTTAAAATCACATAAAAAAAATAAAAAATGGAGGAGGAGGTGGATGTTGAGTAGAGGGTTGAGGAGGAGGTGACCGTGGCGGTGTAGGTGGTGGAAGTAGCGGTGGCGGAGGAGGAGGTAGCCAACACTGTTTTTTGTTTGTTTGGTTTTTTTTTCTAATCAGGGTAGCCCCCAAAATATTGAGACATATTTTAAAAAATGTATACGTTCACTTAAGTATACCAATGGCTGTGTGAGGCCGGTATAAATGGCTATTCTGCACAAGGTACAGACAAGTCTTGTGGGATCCATGCCTGGTTCATTTTAATAAAGGTCATTGTTGACTGTGGACAGGCGGCTGCGCTTGTCTGTGATAACGCCCCCTGCCCTGCTAAACACATGTTCAGACAATACACTGGCTGCAGGGCAGGCCAGCACTTCCTAGGCATAAAGGGCAAGCTCAGGCCATGTGCCCAATTTGGAGACCCAGAAGTTGAATGGGGCAGACCCATCAGTCAGTACGTGTAGGCATGTGCACACATACTGTTCCATCATGTTGCTGAAATGCTGCCTCCTACTAAGACGTTGCCTATCAGCTGGTGGTGCTGTTTGTTGTGGCGCGCAGCTGACAAAGCTTTTCCACATTTCGGCCATGCTAACCCTGCCTTCTGAGGTGCTGGCGGTGCCACAGCTGCATTGGCGACCTCTTCCTCCTCCTCCTCTGCCTTTGCCATGTGCTTCCACTGAACCCCCGGTGTCATTTGGGAATGCCCTCAGCAGCGCGTCTACCAGCGCACGCTTGTAGTCGCGCATCTTCCGATCACGCTCCAGTGAGGGAATTAAGGATGGCACATTGCCCTTGTAACAGAGATCCAGCAGGGTGGCCACCCAGTAATCAGCACAAGTTACAATGTGGGCAACTCGGCTGACGTTGTGCCGGCACTGCAGAATGTAGTCGCTCATGTGTGCCAGGCTGCCCAGAGGCAAAGATAAGCTGTCCTCTGTGGGAGGTGTATCATCTGTGTCCTCTGTATCCCCCCAGCCACGCTCCAGTGATGCCCACGAGCTGAGTTGGGTGCCACCCTGCTGTGAACACGGTTCCTCCTCCTCCTCATTATCATCCTCATCCTCCTCCTCCTCTAGAACTGTGCCCTGGCTTGAATTTTTTTTTACCTGGCCTATGCTGATGCAGGAACCCACCCTCTGAGTCACTTGTGAATGACTGGCCCGATAACCGTGGAAATTACCCCTCTTCCTCCTCCTCCTGTGCCACATCCTCTGCCATCATCGCCTGAAGTGTTTTTTCAAGGAGACATAGAAGTGGGATAGTAACGCTGAGAACAGCGTCATCGGCACTGGCCATGTTGTTAAAGTACTTGAAACACCGCAATATGGTACACAGGTCTCATATGGAGGCCCACTCCTTGGTGGTGCTGTTCCACAGAGCGACTGACCCGTGCGTGCTGCAGCTGAAACTCCACCATTGCCTGCTGCTGCTCGCACAGTCTCTCCAGCATGTGCAAGGTGGAGTTCCACCTTGTGGGCATGTCGCATAGGAGGCGGTGAGCGGGAAGGCCGAAGTTCCGCTGCAGCGCAGACAGGCGAGCAGCAGCAGGGTGGGAACGCCAAAAGCGTGCACAGACGGCCCGCAATTTCTGCAGCAGCTCTGACATATCCGGGTAGTTTTTTAGAAATTTCTGCACCACCAAATTCAGCACATGCGCCAGGCAAGGGATGTGCATCAAACCGGCTAGGCCCAGAGCTGCTACGAGATTTCGCCCATTATAGCACACCACCAGACCGGGCTTGAGGCTCAGTGGCAACAACCACTCATCGGTCTGTTGTTCAATTCCCGTCCACAGCTCCTGCGCAGTGTGGGGGTTTATCCCCCAAACATATTAGTTTTAAAACAGTCTGCTGTCATTTCCCCCTGTATGTGCTGAAGTTGGTGGTGAAGGTGTTACGCTGACCGGATGAGGAGGTGGTAGAGGAGGAGGAAGCGGAGTAGGAGGAGGAGGCAACAGGAGGCAAAGAGAAATGCCCTGCAATCCTCGGTGGCGGAAGGACATGTGCCAAACTGCTATCTGCCTCAGGCCCACCCGCCACTACATTTGCCCAGTGTGCATTTAGCGAGATATAGCGTCCCTGCCCGTGCTTACTGGTCCACGTATCAGTGGTTATGTGAACCTTGCCACGGATAGCGTTGCGCAGTGCACACTTGATCTTGTCCCCGACTTGTTTGTGCAGGGAAGGGATGGCTTGCCTGGAAAAGTAGTGGCGGCTGGGGACCATGTACTGTGGGACAGCCACCTCCATCAGATTTTTAAAACTGTCCTTGTCCACCAGACGGAATGACAGCATTTCAAAGGCCAGGAATTTAGAAATGCTGGCATTCTGGGCCAGGGATCGGGAGTGGGTAGAGGGGTACTTCCTCTTTCTCTCCAGTATTTGGGAGATGGACAGCTGTAAGCTTCCATGGGACCATGGTGTGGAAATGCTTGGGGACGGTGGCGGACATGGTGGTGTTGCTGTCACATCGTCTGTTTGCTGGGTGGCAGGTGACACTGGCAATGTAGAGGTGGAGGAAGAGGCCGAGGCAGCAGCAGAAGAGGAAGCAGGAGGAGCCTGAAACCTTTCTTGGATTTTGATTTCACTGCAGCTCGTGCTTTGCATGTAGATGCCTGGTCATGCAGGTTGTGCTCAGGTTTAGAACATTTATGCCTCGTTTCAGGCTCTGATTGCACAGCGTGCAAACCACTCGTTTCTTGTCATCAGCACATTGTCTGAAGAACTGCAACGCCAGGGAATTCCTTTGAGCTGCCTTTGGTATGCTAGGTCCCTGGGTGCGGTGGGTAGTAGCAGGTGCACTGTCTAGGGGACGGTTGCTCCGCTTTTGCAACCTGCTTCCTCTTTTGCTGTGCTGGTGCCTCTGTGCGACCACCACCTCTTCCTCCAAACTGCACACGTCATTCGCACGACCTTCATTTCATGTGGGGTCTAGGACCTCATCATCCTCCACATCATCTTCCATCCACTCTTCACCACTGCCCTCCTTGTCAGTCGGCACACTGTAGAAAGCCGCAGCAGTTTCGTCATCATCAGAGACGTGCTGCTGTGGTGTTTCCATGTCATCATCCTGAAACAGAAGTGGTTGGGCATAGGTGCACTCAATGTCTTCCACTTCTGGGGCAGGGCTATGTGGATGGCCCACGGAAAGCACACCAGCAGAGTCATCAAAAAGCATAAGAGACTTAAAAAAAAGCATGACTTGGGGCTCAGACTGCTTGGCTGATTTACAAGGGGCTGGGGTGAAAAGGTGAAAGACAGATGGCCATGGGGTTCAAGTGCCAACTCTGAGCTTTCAGCAAGGGACCGTGTGGGAGACAATGTGAAGGCACTAGAGGCATTGTCTGCCACCCAATCTACTATCGCCTGTACTTGTTCTGGCCTCACCCTTAAATGAGCGGCATTTGGGCCTACCATATAACGTTGAAGGTTCTGTCGGCTACTCGCACCTGAGGAAGGTGTTTCCCTTGTGCGCATAGCTGGCACAGATCGACCACGTCCTCTCCTTGCAACAGGTGCTTCACCAACACCAGCAGCACCAAAACCATGTCCCTTATTTGACGCTCTCCTCATTCTGGAGGCAAATGTACTATTTAGCACAAATGATGATTTTATAATGGTAATCTGTCCCTCACACCAGCAGCAGGAACCTCTCCCTACACCAGTATGAGATGATTTTATAACGGTAATCTGTCCCTCACACCAGCAGCAGGAACCTCTCCCTACACCAGTATGAGATGATTTTAGAACGGTAATCTCTCCCTCACACCAGCAGCAGGAACCTCTCCCTACCCCAGTATGAGATGATTTTATAACGCTAATCTGTCCCTCACATCAGCAGCAGGAACCTTTCCCTACACCAGTATGAGATGATTTTAGAACGGTAATCAGTCCCTCACACCAGCAGCAGGAACCTCTCCCTACACCAGTATGAGATAATTTTATAATGGTAATCTGTCCCTCACACCAGCAGCAGGGACCTCTCCCTACACCAGTATGAGATGATTTTATAACGCTAATCTTTTCCTCACACCAGCAGCAGGAACCTCTCCCTACACCAGTATGAGATGATTTTATAACGCTAATCTTTTCCTCACACCAGCAGCAAGAACCTCTCCCTACACCATTATGAGATGATTTTATAACAGTAATCTGACCCTCACACCAGCAGCAGGAACCTCTCCCTATACTAGTATGAGATGATTTTATAATGGTAATCTGTCCCTTACACCAGCAGCAGGAACCTCTCCCTACACCAGTATGAGATGATTTTATAACGCTAATCTGTCCCTCACACCAGCAGCAGGAACCTCTCCCTACACCAGTATGAGATGATTTTACAATGGTAATCTGTCCCTCACACCAGCAGCAGGAACCTCTCCCTATACTAGTATGAGATGATTTTATAACGGTAATCTGTCCCTCACACCAGCAGCAGAAACCTCTCCCTACACCAGTATGAGATGATTTTATAATGCTAATCTGTCCATCACACCAGCAGCAGGAACTTCTCCCTACACCAGTATGAGATGATTTTATAACGGTAATCTATCCCTCACACCAGCAGCCGGAACCTCTCCCTATACCAGTATGAGATGATTTCATAACGCTAATCTGTCCCTCACACCAGCAGCAGAACATCTCCCTACACCAGTATGAGATGATTTTATAACGCTAATCTGTCCCTCACACCAGCAGCAGGAACCTCTCCCAATACCAGTATGAGATGGTTTTATAACGCTAATCTATCCCTCACACCAGCAGCAGGAACCTCTCCCTATACTAGTATGAGAGGATTTTATAACCCTAATCTATCCCTCACACCAGCAGCAGAAACCTCTCCCTATACCAATATGAGATGATTTTATAACGCTAATCTATCCTCCACACCAGCAGCAGGAACCTCTCCCTATACTAGTATGAGATGATTTTATAATGCTAATCTGTCCCTCACACCAACAGCAGGAACCTCTCCCTATACTAGTATGAGATGATTTTATAACTCTAATCTATCCCTCACAGCAGCAGCAGGAACCTCTCCCTATACTAGCATGAGATGATTTTATAACGCTAATCTGTCCCTCACACCAGCGGCATCATCCTCTCTCTACCTACACTAGTCTAAGATCATGTGAAATGCAGCACTACGTGACTCCAGCTTATATCGAGGCTGGGTCACATGATGCACTGGCAAATCACAGCCATGCCATTAGTAGGCATGGCTGTGATGACTTCTAAGGGCAAATGAGGGAAACGCTTGTTGATTGGCTGCCCTAATACCCGAACCCTGAACCCGGACTTTTTCTCAAATGTCTGGGTTCAGGACATGGACACCCTAAAGTCCGGTACGAACCCAGACTTTACAGTTCGGGTTCGTTCAACTCTACATGTGACTCGTTAGTGTTACAAGGTCTCTGGTGTGAATGGGGAGCAGGTTAATTACATTTGGTGTTATCGTTCTCACTCTCTCATACTGGTCACTGGAAGTTCAACATGGCACCTCATGGCAAAGAACTCTCTAAGGATCTGAAAAAAAGAACCGTTGCTCTACATAAAGATGCCCTACGCTACAAGAAGATTGCCAAGACCCTGAAACTGAGCTAAAGCATGGTGGCCACGACCATACAGCGGGTTAACAGGACAGTTTCCACTCAGGCCTTGCCATGGTCAACCAAAGAAGTTGAGTGCACATGCATATCCAGAGGTTGTCTTTGGGAAATAGACGTTTGAGTGCTGCCACCATCGCTGCAGAGGTTGAAGAGGTAGGGGGTCAGCCTGTTAGTGCTCAGACCATACGCTACACACTGCATCAAATTGGTCAGCATGACTGTTGTCCCAGAAAGAAGCTTGCAAACAATTTGCTGAAGACAAGCAGACTAAGGACATGGATTACTGGAACCATATTCTGTTTGATGCGACAGTTCATTAAGGGAACCATGAATGGCAACATGTACTGTGACATACTGAAGCAGAACATGACCCCCCCCTTCAAAGACTGGGCCGCAGGGCAGTATTTCAACTTGATAACAACCCCAAACACTCCTCCAAGATGACCACTGCCTTGCTTAAAAAGCTGAGGGTAAAGGTGATGGACTGGCCAAGTATGTCTCCAGACCTAAACCCTATTGAGCATCTGTGGGGCATCCTCAAACAGAAGGTGGAGGAGAGCAAGGTCTCTAACATCCACCAGCTTCGTGATATCGTCATGGAGGAGTGGAAGAGGACCCCAGTGGCAACCTGTGAAGCTCTGGTGAACTTTATGCCCAAGAGGGTTAAGGCAGTGCTGGAAAATAATGGTGGCCACACAAAATATTGACACTTTGGGCCCAATTTGGACATTTTCACTTAGGGGTTTTCTCACTTTTTTTGCCAGCGGTTTAGACATTAATGGCTGTGTGTTGAGTTATTTTGAGGGGACAGCAAATTTACACTGTTATACAAGCTGTACACTCACTACTTTACATTGTAGCAATTTCTTCAGTGTTGTCACATGAAAAGATATAATAAAATATTTACAAAAATGTGAGGGGTGTACTCACTTTTGTGAGATACTGTATGTACCATATGGTTAGCTTGGTTAGCTATAAAATATTTATTTATAAAGAAGTTGCCTATGCAGCCTGCCGTCACCAATAGTGTGGTGGCAACGATCTGCATGCTCACAGAGCCTCTGCACCGTTGTCACCACACTGTGATGTCGCCTCAGTTTTTTCAGGCCCCTGGCCATGCAAAGTGCATTGGAACTGTCAGTCAAGGATCGGATAAATCCAAAGGCATTGGTGGGTAGATAAGATCCTTGACTGACAGCTCAGGTCTGCTTTGCACAGCGTGAGGAGAAGGACCTGAAACAGCTGAAACAATGTCACAGGGCCCCCCCCAGCCCAGGTCACGCTGCAGGGGAAAAGGGAAAAAAGTCACCTGTTCTCCACTATGGATAATCTAAAAAGATACAAAAAGTACAAAAATTCTAAAGTATTTTAATTCAATGTAATTCGCCATATCATTTAGAGGTGGGAGCACTATTAGGGTTTTGAAACACTTTTTTTTTTTCTTATGTTTAGCTAAATATTCTAACAATAGTTTTCTTTACTCTAAAATGTGAGGTGATCATTGCCTTTTTGAATATGCTCATATAGGACTAGTATCAACCTTATTCATCAGCCCACTGAAGCATTATGTGCACTTGCTATGTACACTCAGTTCCCTTGGAGCTTGCTTCAGTCTTCAAATCTAACTGAAACTAGCAATTCAATTTTGACATTTAAGTGTAATACATCTTTACATAACAGCAGCCATGGGGAAAAGACCAGGCTTTGAAAGAGCGTCATTGCTTTTAAAGGGCATGCATGCATGTGATGATACCTTTACACAAAAATGGTCAAGCTGAGCACATAGATTCATTGCCAATTCAATTATCATTTTATCTGCCATCCCGGCTCAATCTGTAAAATAAACATTTACATTGTTTCAAAAAGAAGGTATCAGCATGCCCTAATTCATTCCCAATTTCCAAAGATAAGAGGTGTATTCTTCATTTTAGCATAGTGGGTAAAGCCATGCAAATAATTCCTTTATACTTCTGGTCCGACTGTACATCCAGAACTGTTGGTTTATGGCACAGATACAGCCTAATATGACTAAAACAGCTGTATGCAGTTTGGAATAAATGGCATTGTAATATTATACTATATTTGTGCTATAAACCACCCATTCTTGATGTACAGTTAGCCAAAGAGCATAAACAAATTATTTGTATTGCTCCACCCACTTGCCTAAAATAAGTATTTGATTGCTTGATTTCTGGATTTGTGATTGAAGAGAGGTAAGTGAAAAACTTTTTTTTAAGAAAGCTCTACTTAAGTTCACACTGGTGTAGTGGTAGCCTTTTAGGTTCCTTTTGGCTCACTTCATTATAACCTGTCTTTTTTCATTGCTCCATTGGGGATGAAGTCAGGTGGAAGGAAAGACAGATTGTGGTGGTAGGGGACTCCATTCTTAGGAACACAGAGGCCAATCTGTCACAAAGTCCTGAAGCACCGAACAGTATGCTGTTTACCGGGTGCTCGGGTTCGGGACATCACGGATCGGGTGGACAGATTGCTGGGAGGGTCTGGGGAAGACCCGGCTGTCATGGTGCATGTTGGCACCAATGACAAAGTTAGAGGTAGGTGGAGTGTCCTAAAAAAAGATTTCAGGGACCTAGGAGCAAAATTGAGGCTTAGGACCTCCAAGGTAGTATTCTCAGAAATACTACCGGTACCTTGAGCCACACCAGAGAGGCAGCGGGAGATTAGGGAAGTTAACAAGTGGCTGAGGAGCTGGTGTAGAAAGGAGGGTTTCGGGTTCCTGGAGAACTGGGCCGATTTCTCAATTGGCTACGAGCTCTATAGAAAGGATGGGCTGCACCTAAATGGGGAAGGTGCAGACCGACTGGGAATAAGGATGGCCGAAAAGTTAGAGGGGCTTTTAAACTAGGCAACGGGGGGAGGGTCCAAACTTACTAATAGCCAGAGGGGAACAGAGTCCAGTGGGTAGTATTGGGGGTAGGAGTGATAGGCCGGACAAGGAGGCTAAACCCGAGGCAAGTAGTGTAACAAGTCCTATACGCAGACAAGGAATACCCAGCAAGGAAACAGTAGGCGTCCAGACAAAACTATGTGGCTTGTTCACAAATGCCAGGAGTCTGGCAGACAAGATGGTAGAACTAGAGCTGCTACTGTATGAGGAGGAATTTGATTTTGTGGGAATTTTGGAGACTTGGTTCAACAGCTCTCATGATTGTTTGGCTACCATTCGGGGGTATTCCCTATATCGCAGGGATAGGGAGGGCAAAAAGGGGGGAGGGGTATGCCTGTATATAAAAAATTACATAAAAATTAATGTGAGAGATGACATTACTAGTGGTTCTGGGGAGGAAGTTGAAGCCTTATGGGTAGAGCTACAAAGGGAAGATACCAGGGGGAAAGTATTACTGGGAATATGCTATAGGCCCCCTAATCAGAGGAAGGAGGGGAAGGCGGATCTCCTATCACAATTTGGAATAACGGCGGTTCCCTGTTCTTTCAATGGGGACATAAGAGATCTACTGATCCCTGTCACTGGGATCAGTTAGATCTCTTATGCTCATGGTAGCCCAGCCCCCCCCCCACAGTTAGAACATGCCTAGGGAACACAGTTAACCCCTAGATCGCCCCCTGCAGGTTAACCCCTTCATTTATACAGTAATCAGTGGACTTTTAAATTTCTGATCGCTGAATAAATGTCATTGGTCCCAAAAAAGTGTCAAAAATGTCCGACATGTCCGCCCCAATATCGCAGTATCGCTAAAAATTGCAGATCGCCGCCATTACTAGCAAAAAATAAAAACCCCAGAAATGAATTCTCATCATCCGTAAATGCGGCAACTTTTGCTCAAACCAATCAATAAACGCCAGTTGCGATTTTTTTACCAAAAATATGAAGAAGAATATAAATCGGCCAAAACCGATGAAAAAAAATGTTTTTTCATATTTTTTTTTGGATTTGAATTTCAGCAAAAGGTAAGAAATATCGTTTTTTTCTGCAAAATTGGCGCTCTTTTTTTGTTTATAGCGGCAATCAGAAATGACACAGCGGTGATCAAATACCACCAAAAGAAAGCTCTATTTGTGGGGAAAAAAGGACGCAAATTTTGTTTGGGTACAACGTTGCACGACCGCGCAATTGTCAGTTAAAGCGACGCAGTGCCGAATCGCAAAAAGTGCTCTGGTCAGGAAGGGGGTAAAACTTTCCAGGGCTGAAGGGGTTAAATAGCGCCGTCAATTTACGCAGCACTTTACATATACATTGTACATTCACATCAAGGATGCTTAGAATGAGTGCTGTTCCTAATGGCCATGGTAGGTGTGCAAATCAGAGATCAAACATGGCGTAAAAAAACATAAAGCGGATTAGCTCTCCATCTTAATAAAATCAGTTTTTGTTATTTCTTGAAAGGAAAGAAGGACGCAACATGACTGAAATTCAAAAATCGGTTTAAATAAGGGACCACAAAGAAAACTAGAACAAAGAGAAACTACCTGAAACTGTAATAGAACAATGAGACCACTATAAGTAGCTAAAACAGGAAAAACTATAGCCACACAATGTAAAGGATAACTGGGATTTTAAATCCCTTCCCCCTGTCCAGCAGCCCACCAAGTCTTATATACGGTACTTACTTGTCCTGAATCTTCGAAGTTCTTCATGGTAGCAATACAGCCTCATTACCAAAGGGCTCTTGGTTCTCTCGCCAGTTGCTGGTAGATGTCAATTTATTAACAGTAAGGTTATTGCTTAAAAATGCAGGAATTAGCAAAATAAATGAAACCTTTGGATGCTTCTAGCAGAAAATCTGAATAAAAAAGAATTGGATGTCTTTTATTGCTATATATGCTCAGTTCCTAATTGAAAAAAAACGTTTTAGTTTGTATCAAATTGGTACACTATTCTTATTTTTATTCCCTTTGCTGTGTTGCCCTCACCATGCTGTATACATTGCTTCATTATAGCTATGCCTGGCACAAGCATTAGAAACCCTGAGCTACATATGAAAATAATTTGCCCTCTAGAAATATTCCATGGACCCCAACCCTTTTGTTAAACTCTAGACCTGCAATTGATTCAGCTGTTTATGCTAATAGACAACGTATTGAGCTCTGGTAGTTTTGTAGTACAACTGCTAGATTAATTAGGGAAAATTTTGGAAGCTTCAACAGAAGTGGAAAATAAAGGCACTTTAGCCCACCAGAAAATTACCAGACAAGTAATATGGTTTGTGTCCCCAACTGGGAAAATGAGGCTGAACTTTAACACACTTACAGAATGATCCAACTAGTTTAACGATTTGTATTTCCAGCTGTGATATCACAGTGTGAGTCTATATGACTTTTAGAAAGTCTTGTCTGCTAATAGGCTCTTGTTGACTTGTGTTTAGTAAATTGCTACCTAAGTAGATCCAGTCTGAAACATTTCAAAGACCTTTACTAAACTCTACAAAATATCAGGTGTCTTAATGTAGCTTGCTACCATTTACAAATAAGGGGAAAATTGGTCTGTTTTAATAATTTGCTTGCTGAACACTGGCAGGAGCAGCTGTTCATATGTATGATAATAGTATCAGGTTTACATACACATTGTAAAATAGCTTGTGAAAGCAGGCCTAAAAGCATAGTTAGATAATCTTTTGTTGACTGCAATTATGTTTTATTATTAATAACCTACTACATTCTTTGCTACTGATAATGTTTGTATTCATGGGGCTTGAGTCACAATTTCTTTTTTTTGGACCATTATACTTCATTAACTCCATGAATTACATGGAAATATTTTGTGTATGTATGCAATACTGCATACTAACATACCACCTGTTTTAAGTTAATACTGCTTTAAAAACAATTGCCTTGGGAGCTGCCCATGGTGATGATAAACTGCACAGATGAAGTTTACAAAAATACATGTAGTAAACTAAACATAACTTAATCTACAACTCAATCAGTGGCGGCTGGTGCTCCATTTTTTGGGGAGGGGGAACAAATCTCACCCCCCCGGTCAACCGATCGCTCGCCCATCAGCCCACCAGCCCCGCGCTTACCCCATCCAGGTCACAGATGGCATCGGTGGCTTCCCCGGCTTCTCCTCCCATCCAATCCGGTCACTTCTCCTGCTGGCCAATCTGGTCTTAAGAGCTGCTTCCCAATTGGCCAGGAGGAGAAGCAGGAAGACAATAGTAAATATTGATTCGCTAATGTCACACAAGTGGGTGCGCCCAACCTTTTTGAAGCCAATTAGAGCCTGAAGCTCATAGACACCCATTAAAATTCATGCATCTGGCACCTCGCATGGAGATTAGGGGACAGGCGCATGGAGATTAAGGGGGCGGCACCCCTGCACCCCTCATGGAGCGGCCGCCACTAATCAATAAACTACATCTGAAAAAGACAGTAGGAGGTTAGTGTACTAAGTACAATTATATGTGGAACTTTCCCAGATACGGCTCCAAGAACTTAAACTGGAGCTACCAGTCCACGCAGTGTGTTTTTTTTTTCCAAGTGTTCATGTTTCATTTTACTGCACCCCCCCCCCCCCTGATTTCAGGGAAGCACTACTTTCCATCATAGATTCCCATTGTGTGCTCTACTCTTGGCTATCCTTTCCAACAGGTACACAAATCTATTGCAAGTACTGACATTTGTCATGTGGAGGCATGGAATTCTAAAGAGCATCATTAAACTCTTTATGAATTCCAGGGTTTGTTTCTTATAACTGAGTCATTGTTGTTCATATAAGATACAAATACTTTTTCAGCTCTACACTAGGGTGAGGCTTGTGACTGTGTGTACTCATCAATTCACCTTGAATTCCTGCTCTCGCTTGTTAAAGTGGTAGTAAACCCTCCTATCATTTTCAGCCAAGGAAGCTGCCATCTTGGCCTCTGTTTAATCTACAACTGCCATGATGCTTGCTGCATATGTGATCAGCTATGACACCAGCCATTGGATGGTTTGACAGTTTGGTTTAGAGCACAACCAGTGGGAGTGTTAAATTTCCGGCACATGCCGGAAATTTAGCTGGTTTTTAAACTGTTAAATGGATGGGTTTAATACCGCTTTCATTTTTGTTGATAGAAATAACCTAAACTTTAATTAGCACAAAACTGTATATTATTCAGAAAAGGACCAGAGCAGGCCTCAATCTTTGTATAAGCTGTGGTGTTATTGTCATTCAGGTCATGCCAAGCAGATTGTGTCAGATCACCCATAGCCACCCATAGAAGCCCAAGGAAACACCTGGGTAAGCTTTGCTGGGACTGAGGGGCATGTGCTTCTGGGGCTAAGCTGTTCCAAAGGAAAAGGATTACTACTGAAACCTCTCCTGTTCACCAATCACTGAACACCTGAAGACTGTTAATAATCCCCTTCATCTACTACTCACTATCTGCGAACACACAATATGCCAGGAGAGGCCACTACACAGAGCAACCTCCTCCCTGACATGTTTAACAATAAAGGAGCAAAGTACAATACAAAATAACTCCAGAACCTTCAAGAAACACTGGGTTTGATTTACTAAAGCTAGAGCGTGCAAAATCTGGTGCAGCTGTGCAGGGTAGCCAATCTGCTTCTAACGTCAGCTTGTTCTATTAAGCATTTACAAAAGAACCTGGAAGTTGATTTGGTTTCTATGCAGAGCTGCACCAGGTTTGGCACTCTCCAGTTTTAATAAATCAACCCCACTCTGTTCTTGCAGATCTAAAAAAAAAGTCAATTATTTCCAAACTAGTGCTGTGTTGACTTTTTCCCAACTAAAAAGCTAACCAATAAAAGTGGAAAGCCTTTTCAAGCCTATGAAAATGAATGAATCATTTATAAGTTGAAGCTGCATTAGCATAAGCATAACATTGACTACATTAGATGTTTTTGGCTGGTGACAGAATTTTATTTTTGAATTGAATAGTTTATTAGAGCACATTTAGTACTTACCCCCTAAAGGAATAACTTCTGATGTATGAAAAGCCACTCTGCTACAGAAACATTTATGTAAACATTTCCATTAAGCTACAAAGAGAATATACGTCACACATTGGCCTTCATAGGACTTTGCTTTTCACATTAACGTCATGTAAATCTGCAGGCAGTCCCTGGTGGATATGATGTTCACACTGACAGTTTTTCATTTCCGTTCAGTCACAGAGAAGGCAGAGACCTGTAGCATGCCAGAGGGCAAGTCATCCTAATGCTGCCATCAGTATTCTAGCCATCCGCTGGGCTCTAGTGCAATACAAATGGCTGCCAATACATCTGTCTTTGAGGCATGGCCAGTAAATTACACAGAACACAAATCTCCTCACCTTCTCTGCATCACATCAATCATATACTGTTTCCTATAAACAACAAAGTATCATTTTTACAACTAAACCATATCAGGGAGAAGATTCTAAAATGTAACTGACAGCTTTGCTACAAATCATTATCACTGGCAACAGGCTATAAAAAAGTGATCAACAGTTTAAAGCTAGATATTTTTTCTGTATAGTTATATTCTTAGAGTGAAAAAAAGATTTGTATAAGGAATAGCTGTCACGTACCTGGTGGTAGAGTCTGGCTTATGCGGGGGCAACCTCTCTTGTGGCCCTGGTTTGAGAACCCCTGATAGTGGGAACAGGGAGCTCAGGAGCACAGGGGGGCACGAGGGCTGGACAATCTTCAGATGGTAGGCAGAAGTCCACTGGAGCTCGTGCAAGCAGGATAGTAGTGGTTCAGTCCGGGTCGGCAACTGGCGGGCGGTGCGGTACAGCGGGATCAGGCAAACGAATGGTCGGGTACAGGCAGGGTCGGCAATGTGCTGGCAACGGAAGTACAAAGGGATCAGACAAGTGGATAGTCGTAGGCAGGCCGGGGTCAGATGCAGGCAGATAACAACAAGTCCAGAGTGTAGCCGGGGTCACAGAAACAGGAGGTCACTCAACAGTAGTCACCAGGGGTCACAGGTGCAGGGAACGCTTTAGAATGGACAGCACCGGCTACTGGGTCTTGCTGGTTCAAATAGGGCTGTTTGGCGCCGTTTCCGGCGCGTGAGCGGGCGAACACGCACAGGCACGCACACCACCGTGGAAACACCCAGAATAGCTTTCTTTTCCTGACAATAGCAGTTCTTGTAGAATTTAGCAAATATTGTGATAATTTATCATTTTTAAGTCTTCAAAGCTTAACTTCAGGGAAGATTCAAAACTACTCTGGAAGGGGGGCTCTTGCCCTCCCCCCCCCCCGCACTGCAAGGGGTAAATGCTCTAGGGTAGAAGAATGACCCTTTCTCTCTTCTGTCCCCTGACACCCCAAGCACAACTATAAACACTGTGCCTAATGCAGTATTAACTAATGTAACTCCCAAGTTCTACCTACCCCGCTCATACACCACATATACTGAGCCCTGGCAGTTACTACATTCCCAAGTAGAAGAAGGCCTTGAGTGTTGAGCTAGCCTCTTTAGTTAGTGTACTTAGGTATCCTGCTTGGTAGAGTACAGTTTCAGTATACTGGCAGTATCTGGATCACAAGGTGGACACGGTGACTGCTCAATGGGTAATAAATGTGACCCAGGTTCTGGCAAATGTAGACAAAGTAAAGTAATGCTTTCTGTATGCAGTGTCCTTGTTTCCTGCAAATGGGCAAGAGCCCTCTCACCAATCCTGCAGTCAAGGCCCAATGGGTCACCTCTCACTAGAACGCTTCATACCATCTGCGCAGGTTCACCTGGTTAGCTGTGGTTGCCTTTAAAGTAGCGGTGGACTGACCCAGAAGTCAACACCTCTCCCCTGGGTATTGTCTCTTCCCTTGCCTTCTGGTGACTCATTCCTCTCCAGATAAGATGAGTCCTTAGCTCATTTCCCTTGCAGAGCATGCTGGACCTTGTAGTCCTGTCCCCATAGAAGGTTATGGGGCCATCTGTGTCAGGTACTACATGCCCCACAATCCTGTGCTGCAATCCTGCTTGGTTGGTGATTGTCTCTCTCTCTCTCCCTGCCAATGAGGATGCAGGGGAGGGAGCAGAGTGGGGGGGCATCCACTACAGGAGCTGACAAACGTGCTTTTCCTCTAGTAGAGCCTGTGTCAATTAGGCAGCTGAGTGGATCCGGATAATATGATCAGGATCTTTCTAGAGACTGGAGTGACTCCTGCACTTCAGGTGATAAATCAGGATAAAGTGCCCTTTATCCTGCTGTCAGTTGAGTCTGGGTCACTGGAGAGTAGAGCTGCATGATTAATCGTTAAAAAATCACAATCTCGATTCAACCCCCCTCATGATCTTAATCAGGCATTTCCATGATTCTATGTAAACAGTGCAGAGCCGTTCTCTGCTCAGAGCTGTCAAATAAAAAAGATAGAGAAGGGATACAATGTAACATTTAGTTCTTTTAGATCAAAGGGATGAATTTAGATCTGTAAATGAGGTCAGTTTAACCACTTAGGCCTCATACACACGGGCGTTTTTTACAGCCACGTTTATTAGCGTTTTTTACAGCACTTCATTTTATTCAATGGCTCCATAAAAAGCGCAGACATTTTTGAGCTGTAGATGGCGTCGGCGTTAGTGAGCTGAAAATAGAACCCGGCTGTAACATTTTGGCGTTTTTGACGCATTTTCAGATTAAAAAATAGCAGAGGAATGTTTTTTTTTTAAAAACGCCTATTGACGCCGATGCTCACTAACGCGCATTAACGCTCAATAACGCCAATACAACATGCCAAAAAAAGGCTGATTTTTCACTGACGTCGGGCCCGATGTTTTGCTTATTTTTTTTCTTACGCCCGTGTGTATGAACCCTTAAAGACTAAGCCTTTTTCTGACACTTGTCGCTTACAAGTTAAAATCAGTATTTTTTTGGTAGAAAATTACTTAGAACCCCCAAACATTATATATATATATATATATATATATATATATATATATATATATTTTTAGCAGAGACCCTAGAGAATAAAATGGCGGTAGTTGCAATATTTTATGTCACACGGTATTTACACAGCGGTCTTTCAAATGTAATTTTTTTTGGGAGAAAATACACTTCAATGAATTAAAAAAAATGAAAACACTAAAGTTAGCCCAATTTTTTTGTATAATGTGAAAGATATTGTTACGCTGCGATAATAGTGAGAGAATTGGGATAATAGTGAGAGAATCTTGATCTTTATTCTAAGCAAAAAAAAAATCATTATTCTCATTTTATCCAGAATCGCGCAGCTCTAATGGAGAGCAAAAGTATATCCACTCCTGTGACCCGCAAGAGAAGCATGACCAAAAAATATAAAAATATATAAAAAACAAAATTTGCGCTTGTGGAGAAAATATACTTAATAACATGCAGCTGCTATACGCAAAGTGAAAAAATCACCAAAAAATAAATAAAACAAATATACAGCGCTTGCATAAACTTCAAAGAATAATGTACATAAAAATAGAAAGTGCAGATAATAATATAGTCCAGAATACGTGAAAAAAGTGCATTGGCGCTTAAAGGTGCTTGCTATCTTCAAAGTGCCAAAGTGCTTCAAAAAGTGTGGGGTGTCACCCCATAGGCGTCCCTACTCACCAAAGGACCATGACCACCAGCTTTTCAGTCTGGGGGTCTGGTCAGGCTTATTACGGTCAGATTCCTCTCAGACAACTGGCCCAGGGTACAATCATTCAAAATGATCAAAATCCACAGGAGACTCCAATGAAATATAGCGATAAGAGAAGAGGGGGGACCACAATAGTGAAGTACTGTAAAATGATAGTTTTATTGCGCAGAAAATAAAAGTACTCACAAGATAGCCGATCAACATTAGTCTGTAATATCCAGGAAAAGACACGAACGCCGTCAGATAGCGTGCATTCCAAAAGAACCGTAAGTGACGTCCACGGAAACCAGATACCGGAAATTACGCCAACGCGTTTCGCCTACCCATAGGCGTCATCAATGGACCTGGCCAAAAAGCTTTGGCCATACTTCTCTTTTATATGTACTACTCAATGTGTCTTTTATCTGGAACAACCATGTAGGATAGAATGATAGCATTGAGGACTTTTTAGACATTACTGCTCATTACATGCTCATTGCATATCAGTGACTCTCTAGATAGTGCATCCAGCATGAAGATGTTAGTCTTAGAACATGGAGAGGAATTTTATTTGGCTTCAGAATGTTTGCATAGACAAACGTGTACTTTTTTCACTAAGCATAATAAATTCTTCAAAGTCTGTGAAAGTTTAGAAGAACAACTTAGGTAATAATGATCATTAACATATTTGATTATTTCACTGCCTTACAGTAGAATGTTTGCCAGGTAGTTGAAACTGGGCTTTAAATCTAAAGTATTCAATATACTTGTTCTGGGAGAACTTGAGCCAAACTTTTGTATTTACAGCTTTGGACAAGGTGGGCACACAGAGGGCAATATCAGCACTTCTGAGCATAGGGGAGAAAGGTTACAATATCTGTCAGGTTGTATTGCTGTCTGTGACCCTGATAGGAAGATTTCCCAAACTTCCTATGTAGTAACCAGCAAGCTAAATAAATATGGCCTCCTCTACATACAATTTTTACTAGCTTTTACTTTTCTTCATGAGGGAAGGTAAAACAAATCTTAAAGCAGTAGTAAACCCATTCCATCAACTTTCTTTTATATTAATCATTCCAAGGAAATGTACTGTGTGCTCTGTGTGCCCAGCTTCCTACCTGCTTGCTTGCAGTGTAATCCATTGTTTTGTTTGCAATTACGTCACGGCACATGCGATGTTCGCCCTATTTTTCCGGCAAGCTCTTCGTGCCGGAAAAATGTTGTTTACATGCCAGGGCTACGTCATTTCCTTAGCTCGGCCTCAGCCCCGGCATCCCGCGATACTACTTTCCCCTTCTCATGTAAGACAGCAGCAGGATCATTGTTACATCGGCTCCTATTCGCTAAAGAATGTTGCCATGGTAAAAATTGAAGGAAAACGAGGCTTGGCTTCGGGAACTTCTGCACATGCGCGGGATTATGGACACGGAGCCCGAGTGAGGGCGGAAATGCAACACTATTCAGACGTGGAAGACAGGAGTTAGAATGGCGGCAGCTGCAAACAAGCAGGAGCTTGTCAAAAAACATTTTTAATTACAAGTAAGAACATTCTTTTTATCTTATATATGCAGCACATAGCTGCAAAAGAGCAATAAGTAATTACTCATTTAGAATTTGGGGTGCAACGGTGTGGGTTTATTACCGCTTTAAGGCTCCATGCACACTGAAGCTGATAAACAGCCGTTTATGGTCTTTTGGACGTTTTTTTTACAGCCGATAAAGGCTCCTTTATGTTATCCTATGTGTCCATGCACACATGGACGTTTATTGTCGTTTAACAGCAGTGGCGTTTATGGGCTGTTATCTGAACGCCCTAAATTGGAGTTCAGGAGTTGTTCCTCTGACCACAAAAACGCTGGACGCCGATAACCACCGCTAAAGGCTCATAAACGCCACTAAAGGTCCGTTTATCGGCGTCCAGCGCTTTTTGTAGTCAATGGAAGTGCTAATGAAGTAAATAAAAAAATAAGCTCAAAAGCACTGACGCAGATAAATGCGCAAAAACGCGCATAAACGCTGCTTACAAAACGCTGCTAAAAGCACCTTTTCTAAGCAGCATCTCCTGCAACATAATCCGACACCCAGAGAGCGTCCAGTGTGCATGGAGCCTTATGCTTGTACCCGGTTTTGCAACTTTGGCATGTGTTAGTAAAATTGTACATCATTGCAACTACTCAATGTATCCAGATGAATTATACTTTGATTTCTTAGGGCCTTCATTTGGTGATAAATAGTAATGGATATCTCCTCATTTTCTTTACTTATCAAAGAAAAACTGGCCTAAAATAGTAAATAAATAAATAAGTGAAAATTTAAAACAAAAAAAAAAAAAACGAAACAAAACTCTACTCCTGATGTTTGCAGTAATACCACATATACATAATATGTTGATTTTACCCATAGTAAGACCACAGTAATAAAAAAAGGTTCACATTTAGCTTATTTTATCCTACCTAAACACTGCTAAATAAAATAAATAAAAAACTTTTTTTATCCAAACTAAAACAAACTGACCCTGACCTTTGAATCCAGCTCTGACTTCAAACCTGGTGCTATCCTATGTCAAGCTATTTTATCTTTATTTTTATAATTTTTTTGCTTACATTACACTTCATTTACAATGTATCTTTTTCTTCATTCAGAGAAGGACAGCACAGGAGGGGATTTTACTGAGTGATTACTGTGATGACCTGCTATTGGCAGAAATCGGGAGTCGTTCCTTGTTAGTACCAGACCAGGAATTGTCAGTGACATTTCTAGAACACTCTGAAGCAATGTTTTTCAACCTTTTTTCAGTCAGGGCACCCTTTAGAATTGTGCACAATCTCAGGAAATACCAGTCTGAGAGCGTCCGAGCGCTGAAAAGTCCTCTCCCCTTATAACCTCCCTGATAGCACAAATCCCCCTCCTCTCCTAGCAAAAATACTCCCAGTCCCTTCTACTAGCACAAATCTCCCCCAACCCCCCTCTCCTAGCAAAAATACTCCCCAGTCCCCTCTACTAGCACAAATCTCCCCCAACCCCCATCCCCTAGCACAAATTCCCCCAACCCCCCTTTCCTAGCACAAATACATTCTGTAATGCCAATAGGAGTATAGATAGTGGCATAGAGGAGGAGGTCTGGGCTGTGCTCTCTCTCCTCTCTGTATACTGGGGCTAGCACGGTGCAAGTTTTTTGTCCTTTTGCTGTGGCACGCCAGGGTGCTACATCACCCCAGTTTAGAAACACTGCCCTGTAGCACACTTTCAGCACCAACACCTTGGACAAAAGCTTAGCACCATGATGCCACATATATGTGTGAGGCCAGCACATGTGTATATAGTATGTTGCCCATGGAAGAGCTTTTCAGAGAACAAATACAATACAAATTTTTTTTTTCTTGTATTAAAAATGGTGTTTACTCAAGAGATAAAACTATAATTGTACCACTTCACAAAACACTGGTTAGGCCCATCTTGAGTATATGGTCCAGTCCAGAGGTCACCAATCCTCAGGAAGGATGTGCTTAAGTCCAGAGAAGGCCAATAAAGCTAATAAGGGGGCTGGAGGACCGCAGTTATGAGGAATGACTACAAACGTCAAAATTATTCTCCCTGGAGAAGAGACCCGTAAGAGGAGATATGATCACCATATTTATATCTTTAAATGATTACTCTAGCATTGGGAGGAAATGTTTTAACCTAAGGACTGTAAAGAAGATATGGCCACACAATGAAGTAGGAAAAGAAGTAGTTTAGTATTAAACTGTGTATGTAGTTCTTTCGTTTTCTTTGTAAGAATGGTAAGGATGTGGAATTCCCATACACAATTGGAAGTGTCAGGGGGGAGTGTTGATAAATAAAAAAAAAAAAATGGATATGTTTCTCAGTGGACATTGTGTTCACTGAGAAACATATCCATTTTTTTTTTTTTTTTTAGGTTTATGGAAAATGGTAGTGACACACACATGCAGATTATACTGAATGAACCAGTGTCTTTATTCAACATTACCAACTATGTTACATTTACCATCTGGCAAGCAAAAAATTAATAATTACGCTATATGACAATTTGCTTTAAAAACAGGGTTTGGTTCTAGTTTTTTTTTTGGGGGGGGGGTTAGTAAGAGAGGGGAAATCTGCCTTTGATAAATATATTGTATTCAAAAAATATATATAATACAGATTATTTTAGGACTGGAATATAGTTAATGCCATTTTCCCTTGTGATTGATTCATTCCACAAGTTCAACCACAAGAAGGTACTGAATGTAATAAACAGCACTGCAGATTCAGAAAAAGCTGCTCTCAAGATTTCATTGTTTGTTGTCATTTGTAATATGTTGGTGTAATGGACGCAGTGTCAGAAAAAAGGGAGTTTATGGCAGGATAATGGACTGGCAGTTTATGAAGATACAGCATCAGCATCAGTTCATCCTTTACATACCGTCACAAGGCCATTATCATTATACTAGTAATACAGTCCAATGATGCCATCCATAAGACTTGATGGACGCTCCTATCAAATATTGCCTTTTCAACATAGTATATCATTTTGAAAATAGTTACTGAATTGTTAGAAAGGAACCTATTACTTCTAATAAATGTTTGTGGATAGAGCTAAAGAATGTTCTGGGGAGAAATCAGATAGATCAACTCTAGGCCATTTCTCTGTATTCTGTTCAATTGTGTTGTTTAGTTCTTAGCTGAGTCAGATCCTAAAATGTGATAGGTACAAAGGCAACTCAGAATGGCAATCAATAAAAGAATATTATTAGCGCATACTAACTAAATAAACATTTATGTACTATTGAGCATCACATAGCAGCAATGTCTTTTTAATTCATATTTTGATAGAAATTTCTATACTCTGTGAGGTGTACAGAACGGTATTGATTTAGTAGCTGTGCACGGTGCTATCTTATATCCAGGCATGCAGAACCGACATACAGTGGCCAAATATAGTATTTTCTATTTTAAATCAATGATTTACATTCCAAACATCACAGGATATTTCCTTTTTAGATTCATTTTTGCCCCATTCTTACAGAATGAATGTACATGCAATTTCTCTAATGGCTATGAGAATTCTTTATAAATCATCTTAATTTATAGTATCTTAATCTGACTTGGTATCAGCCTTCTTTAACCTCCAGCACTGCAACACTGGGTAAGGGACGGGCAGGACTAGAATCCAGTTAGCACTGTAGGCTATCTAACGAGACACTTGGAAGGCTAGATTGATATGATAATGATGTGTATGGCTACCTGATGGCTGGAGCTAATAATAAATAATGTTATCACACATTTTTTTTAAATATTTATTTAATACAAAAAAATGTGCTAATTGTTATAACAGAGTACAATGTGCAAGTGTCAGGAGACAGAGCTAGCAGAGGGGGACACTTAAAGTGGAACTTTACTCTCCCAATCAACATTGATTATTTTTAATCCTCATGCTGCTGGCATTAGTAAATAGATAGAAAAGTATATCAAATGTACTTGTTTTAAACATTCCTTCAGTTAATTCCTGGTTCTTGCCTAGGCAAATTATGTCATACATCCCAGGAGTCTTCAGGAGGGGAGGGGGGTTCTCAGCTAAGCAAACACTTCTGCATGCATGCTTCAGCTAAGGGCAGATGGATCCCAGGAAGTAAATGCTACATTAATCATTTGGCCTTACTCAAGATGGCCACAGCCAGAAATGCTAGGGGATTGTTTGTTAAACAAAATTTCTCATCAAAATAAAGCATGGAGACATGAATGGATGGGGGAGTTTTCTTTTTAATATTAATAATGAATTAAATAGTGTTTTTGGTTTGTGATGTTCAGATGTAGTGAAGATCTGGAGCAAAGGAGTGAAGAAGGTGGTTATGACAGAATAGAGGGGACTGTGAATGACATACTCCTGGTTGATGGTAGAGCTGTAATGTGAGGAGGTGTGTGCTCTGACCAATGGGTGAGATTGCCAGGAGGGATGCACGACAGTAGGGAATTGAGGTGGTTGTGGAGGGCTGCAATGTATAAGTTGGAGGGAAAGGGGGGTCAGGGAAGTGGTAGCCAGGTAAGGACCTGTAGCTCTCACCCCCCCGGAGAAGTTGCTGGAAACAAACAGGTTCTCTCAAGTAGTCCAGAGGCTTCCAGTCATAAAAGCATAGTCCCACGCACACCAACAACTCAGGCTCAGTCAGGGGGATGTCCCCCTATTATTTATTGCTAAAGAACTTTAACAGGAGAGGGGTTTAGGGTTGTAGGATACTCCAAAACTATCAGTAACAACAATAGATAGGAGGACAAACTTCTCTCTAATCTTTCAATAGCAGCTTTCTGGAGGTAGCAGGGAATGGCAAGTACATTTAGGACCCTACAGCAGCAGTTCATAAAGCCACTTCTGGCACTTAATTCCCTTATGGCACTTGCAAAATTATAAGTCCCCAGCAAGGTCTTTACTCGCAGTGCCCCAGAAGCTGTCTGCCACCCGGCATTTGCAGGTAGATTCTCAGTAAGGAAGCTAATTAGATCCTTCTCCAGACCAGGATTTCAGTGCAGTGCCCTCCAACAAATATAATCCTGTGGCAAATGTTCTCATGTCCTCAGCCCAGCAGCTGCTGCGGCCCATACTGCAGCTTCTTGTTTTAGTGGAGCTGCCTCCAGGAACAGCAGCCCAAAGAGAACTGGAACCCTCCCTGGATGAAAAAGATCATTCTGAACTGGTCTCCTCTGCATTTATCACCCCCCCCCCCCACACCACCTTCTGGACACCTCCTTTCAGAGATTGGCTGGGGCATGATAAATATTCAATTGATCAATTGAATCTCCCAGCCCTATGCTCTGGAAACTTCTTCCAGAGGCAGGTAGGAGTAATAAAACTCTCAGCTCAGGAAACCCTGAACAGGCCAACACACTGAATCACTGCTCCATTCACTACAAATAGTACAAAAAAATAAATTTATCTAGCAGCCTAACTGGAGGAGAGCGCTACACAAACTCTAAAGATGGTCAAGTAGGGATGCGTGAACAGGTGAGGAGGAGATGGATGGATAAGACGGTCATTTAGGGATGCATTATGAGGTGGCCCAGGTCAAGATGTGTTGTGAGCAGAAGAATGCGGTAGCTGGGGAGGGATGCAGTGTGAGCAGGGGATGAGGTGACTGGGAAAGGATGCAATGAAATGAAGAAATTAGGTGACAGGAGAGGGATGCACTGTGGGGCTGAGGTAACCAGGTAAGGGATGCTATCAGGGTCTGGATTTCAGTTCCTACCTCACTGACAACAACCTTCTTGACCCCTTACAGTTCAGCTTTCGCTTACTATACTCCACTGAAACTCACTAAAGATCTACTAACCAAAGGCCACCACTCCATACTCATACTACTAGACCTCTCTGCAGCCTTTGATACTGTTAACCATCCCCTCCTTCTCAAAAAACTCCAATCTCTTGACCTTCAAGACTCTGCTCTCTCTTGGTTCTTCTCCTACCTATCACAGCTTTCCTTCAGTGTTACCTATAACTCTGTTTCCTCCTCACCACTTCCTCTTTCTGTAGGGGTACCTCAAGGTTCTGTCCTCTGACCCCTCCTCTTCTCCATTTACATCTCCTCCCTTGGTCAATTAATAATGGCTTCCAGTACCATCTCTATGCTGATGACACACAAATATATCTCTCTACTCATCCCCTCACTCATTCAGTCTCCTCTCACATTACTAACTTACTAACTGACATATCAGCATAGATGTAAATGAGAAAACTGCGCTAACCCTAGTAAACAATTCAATATATAACACAGCTGCAACAATAAAGTGTGACTCCTACACCCAAATAAAACAAAACATGAAAAAAAGCTGCGCTTGTGTATAAAACATAAATCAAATGAAAAAGGAAAGTGATATCAAGTAAAAAATAGTGATGACAGTGAGTAGGTTCATGAATCTCCAAGTGAATAAAAGTCCATATAAATAAAGTCCAATGTGACTAGTGATGAAATAATAATCCTTGATCAAATGTGAAAGGGATGCCCGACATGCACCACAGTGCCCCAAATACGAGAAGAACCTCCACCACAGATGGTTGTGCTCTTACCAGATTTCCTGGACCTCTTAATTACAGGAGGTCTAAAGCGCTTGTGTGGATCAAGGCTACCACAAAGCCGTGCTGGTGTGTTGTTGTTAGGGGGGGCACCCTCTCTCTCCTTTGGAACGTGTCTTCCCTTTTCCTCTGTTAGGATTGCCGTAGCCACTTTCTTGGATATATAGATGGATTTGAGGATTGTGTGTGACCACAA
>BLSH010329215.1:378832-428900 GCA_018402905.1 Glandirana rugosa
AATTTTCTTCGTTTACAGACCCCCTCAGGACATACCATTCCCCCCCATCCGTGCAGACCCCCCCCCACCTCAAGCATGCAAGCAAAGCGGGGGAGGATTGATTCCTTGTGTACTGCAGTCTGCAGCCGCTCACACTGTCACTCATCTCTGCAGGCGGGTGGCTTGTGACACACATAGCAGCCGGAGTGAGACTGAGCAGAGTCTCACTCACACTCTGGGATAGCGAGGCCGCGCCGCTGGGACCCAGGGCTCTCCACCGATCACCTGCCTTGGTTCAGGTGACGGTCAGGATGGTGTCACCCCTCTGCGGGTGTCACCCTGGTGCAGGCCACACCCCCTGCACCCGCCTAGTGACGCCACTAGAGGTGTGTACTCACTTTTGTGAGATACTGTAACTATGTAATAATAAAGTCCATAAGTGTAGTGTATGCCTAGGCAAAAAAACAAATAGTACACCTCAGTTTTGCTTCTTTTAACCACTTCAGCTCTCTACATATCCACTATGGATCTGTTTAACCGCTTAAGGCCTGCCCCACATAAATATACTGTGGCAGGGCGACCCTTAAGCGCAAAATGACATACCTGTACGTGATTCCTTTCTTCGGCTCTGGGGCACGAGTGCACACCAGCGGAGTCCCACTCACACTGTGATTGGACACAGCGGGAGTCAACAGCAGGTACGGCGGATCTGATATCTGTTGGAAACCTGGCAATTGTTCCAAGAGAAGCAGAAACAAGGCAGATCACCGTTCTGCTAGTAAGAAAGACAGAGATCTTGTGTTTCTGCTAAGTTTAACCATCCCCCACACAGTAAGAAAGAACTCCCAGGCAACACAGTTAACCCTTTGATCACCCCTTCTCCTTAACCTCTTCTCTGCCAGTGTTTTTAGTGCAGTGACAGTGCATTTTTTTATCACTGATCACTGTATTGGTGTCACTGGTCCCCAAAAAGTGTCACTTAGTGTCAGATTTGTCTGCCGCAATGTTGCAGTCCCACTAAAAATCACTGATCGATGCCATTACTAGTAAAAACAAAATTAAAAATAAGAAGTCCATAAATCTATCCCATAGTTTGTGGACGCTATAACTTTTGCGCAAACCAATCAATATACGCTTATTGGGATTGTTTTACCAAAAACATGTAACAGAATACATATTGGCCTAAACTGATGAAGAATTTTTTTTCTTTACATTTTTTTATTGGATTTGTTTTCATGGCAAAATGTAAAAAATATATTTTTTTTTCAAAATTGTCCGCCTTATTTTGTTTGTAGCGCAAAAAATAAAAACCGCAGAGGTGATCAAATACCACCAAAAGAAAGCTCTATTTGTGGGGGAAAATGGATGGATTTTATTTGGGTACAGCGTCGCATGAATGCACAATTGTCAGTTAAAGCAACACAGCGCAGTTTCTCAAATCATGTCCTGGTCAGGAAGGGGGGGTAAACCCTCTGGAACTGAAGTGGTTAACCTCTTGCGGACCACTCTCTGCCTTTTTACTACGGCAGGGCAGCCCTGCTGCACTGAAGCACATACTGTACATGTACATGCTCCAGCACTTCCAGGTTGGGGGCGTGCGTGTGCCCCATCTGTGCTGTCATTTGCTACAGCACGAGTCAGTTAGCATGTCCCAACCAATGATTTATGGCCAAGACTGCTGATTGGCTTAGTGAATCTCAGAACAGAGCCCTGTGTTTATTAACAACAGAGGACTTTGTACACAGAGCAGTAATGTGGCTGTGTTTTCTCTCTGCAAAGCAGGGAGAAACATAGAAAAGTGAGAGGCAGAAAAAGTAGTCCATCAAGTTTGCCCATTTTTTTTGTTTTTGTTTTTTTTTGTTAACTTTTTTGTCTAAGTATAGATTTATGTTTGTCCCAAGCATATTTGAAGGGAGAAAACACAGCCACAACTATTAGTGAAAGCAGCACACATTACACATTGCTAGGCACACAGTTAACCCTTTGATTGCCCCTAGATGTTAACGCCTTGCCAGCCAGTGTCATTAGTACAGTGACAGTGTATAGTATTATCACTGACTACTGTGTTAGTATCACTGGAGACGTCAGTGTCAGTTACTCAGTTTACACCCAGTATCAATTAGTGTCAGATTGTCCACCACACTATCACAGTCCCAATATAAGTCACTTATCATTGCCATAAGTAGTATGGGGGGGGGGCACTAGGCTTTCCTTTTGCAATATTATCTTGCATAAATTATGTTATTTTCTATATATTCTATTGACAAAAAGACATAAAAAATGAAAAAAAAATGTGTTTTATTTCTATTTTTAGCAATGTTAGTTTTAAACATATAGTTTTACTGTGAACAAAAAGTATACTTTTTATTCTATAATTCATCCTGTTTGAAATGAGATAAAAAAAAAATGTTTCTGGTACAGCATGGCAAAAGTTATTTGCAAGGGAAAAAAATACTATTTTTTCAATTTGCCACTTTTTTTTTTATAATTCAACACTGACAAAAATAAAAAACAAACAAAACAAATGAAATTAAAAAAACAGGGGGGGGGGAAGGGGAAGAAGGAGTAAATTGGGACTGATTTGTGTATACTAATCGTTATTAAGGGGTTAAGAAGGAAAACTCCTTATATACAAAAAATATTATTTACTGTAGGTTTCTGTAATGAATGCCATATGTATAATCAAAGGTCACACCTGAATGAAATAGTATCTGAAGCGTAACAATATATTGTTACATTGTATTACTCAATGACACTTACTACCTGCAAGCTTCATTTTAAACTGGAATATTTTTACAGCCCCACCTGCTATGTAATATGTAGCAATTCCTGGCTGTCATTTTGACAGTGGGTAAAAGATGCAGAAGCAGCAACAGAAGAAGGCAAGGAGTAGGATTTAGGTAATACATACTGGACACTTTCTTGAAGTTTTTTTTTATGGTGCATTTCATATATTTGAAAAATATCTGTTGATTTTGCCAGAAATCTGCCAAGCTTCTAATTTTAGGTTATTGTTATCAGCCCTGCCTGAGTTCTCCTATGCTGGCCTGCAGAATAATAACCCCGCATTAGTTGCGGAGATAGAGAAAATAGGAGGGAAGAGAAGAGCGATAGGGAGAGCTCACAAACAAGAAAGCAGCAACACACTACATTTTTGGCAGATCAGCAGCTATTTTTCTATATTTGAAGTTTGTAAATGTATAAAACATGCATGTATTATGAGCTGTGCTGAACTTGTTTTGTTTGTTTATTTTACCCAAACATTTAGGCTCCATTCACAATTTCCAATTTAGAATTGCAGGCAGAATCACTTGGCAATCAAGGCACAACGCATGACATGCATTCCTTGTAATAGAAAAAAGCATGCCAGGACCTCTTAAATATGAGATCTGGGGTCAAAAAGAACTCAGATCTCATATTTACACTTAAATGCAGTAAAAAATAAATAAATGTCATTTAAAAAAAAAAAAGAATACTTTTTCTCCTCAAGAGCTATGGGCAGAAGTGACGTTTGACGTTGCTTCCACCCTTCAATGCTATGAAGCCGAGTAGGTGCCATCTTCCCCTCCCTCGGCATCCAGCCATTGTGAGAAGAGGACCCGATCATTTCCGCTACTACCAGCGGGTCCAGTAAGTGGCGGAGACGACTTTTTTCTGAAAGCTGGCTTTTTAAAAAATATCGGGGTTATGGTACCTATCTGCTACCATAACAGCAGTATTCAATGCCAAAGTACCGCCGTATAAAGACGGGGGGCGGTTTGAGGGCCAGTTCACACCATAGAAACGCAGTCCAGATGCGTTCCAGGTGCTTTTCTGCAGGCACATTTTTGATGCAGTCCAGTGCTTTTTCCCCCCCTCTCTTTTCTTAACCTCAAGGGCCAGTTACAGTGCATTTTTATGCTTTCTGGTGCATTTCTGGTACGTACGGGTGCGTTTCTGGTACGTTCCGGTGCGTTTTTACGCTTTCCGGTGCGTTTCTGGTACGTTCCGGTGCATTTCTGATACGTTCCAGTGTGTTCCACTACAGTGCAGTGCAGAAAAAATGCAGCATGTTCTATTTTTTTATGGAACTGTAACGCACTGAAACTGACCGCACTGGCGTGAACTATGCCGTTGAAAACCATATAACCTACTTTATATAACCTAAAAAAAACGCACTGGACTGCATGTGGTGTGAACTGACCCTGAGGTGGTTAATGGCTGTGTGTTGAGTTATTTTGAGGGGACAGCAAATTTACACTGCTATACAAGCTGTACACTCACTACTTTACATTGTAGCAAAGTGTCATTTCTTCAGTGTTGGCACATGAAAAGATAGAATAAAATATTTACAAAAAGTGAGGGGTGTACTCACTGTACATAGTCAGGTTGAAAAAAGACACAAGGCCATGTAGTTCTACCAATAAATAAATAGTAAGTTATTATTTTTTAAACAGCTGTCTATGTTGCCCCCTACAGCCAAGCTACGTTCTCTGCAGTTGCTGTATGTAGACACCGGAATCATAAGCAGCCTTTTAAATTAGTATGCTTCATGATCATGTGACATCATAGTGTGCATAACTAGTTTATTTTAAGCGCCTCTTTTGTAGTCACTGACAAGATAGAATTATAATAGCTGCACTGGATAAAGCACTGGATAATACTGTGCCGGTAATTTGCATGGGAGACGTGTACAATGAATGGATTATTGTGGGATTGTCAGTAACGTTGTGAAGTACAGTATCAATGGGCACGTTCCCAAAAAAATGACTAAGCACTCCTATAATTAGCACTATTATAGGGCTGACACTACAGACTGTGACAAGAGCTAACATTGATTACCAGTATTATATGCATTAGATGGCTAAAATCACAAGCTGATGATAGCTTGAACAATGGTTACGAAGGGGAAGATCTGACAAAACACAGCTGGTGTGATCATTTAATACACAATAATGCAGCCTGAATTAATGATTTCTGAATACATTTGTAATATTGGCAAGGCTTTTCTAAAGCTGCCACCACTCCGCTTGTTTTGTGTTCCTTCTTTAATATCATAACCACAGCAACAAAATGCAGCACACCCTTTCCAGTCCTTTGTGCAGAATCTCTTATCTACAATTGCATTATATTATAAAAAAAAAAGGATTTGGGGGATTCAGTTTATTAGGCCTATGCTGTATATCTAATGCTATAAATAGGGAGAGTGTCAATACTTTGAAAAGATTTGCTAGCACCTTATGTCATAAATCTCTTTGGCTGCTTTTGTTTGTGTTAAAATGCAACCATATCTCAAAGATGATTTAAGATCTGCTCTGCCCGTGCATCCATAAAGGATGGTTGTGTTGCAAATGGAAGACATACATCACCAGAATGCCTCGGCCTGCTCTGCACCAAATTGAGAGAGACAGAAAATGTCTCAGCAATTCCTCCCACTTTTGTAAAGGCATTTGCAATGGAGAGCTTCTTAAATCAATAGCTATTACATTAATTACTACAGAGAGAATCAATTACCCATTTTTCAAGGCAAATACTGTTCTTAAATATAATGAAAAACACAGCGGGAAAGGCTTCTCCCAGTAGCAGAGATTGTGGAGCACAGCTGGTAGAGGTAAGTCAGGGATTCCTAGAAGAAAATGAAATTTTGTATGCGAATAATAGAAAATGTAACCTTTCTATTTTTGCCTCCGTAAGAGAGTCTGTTTTGTAGTAAAGTTAAATTTTGCTGGGTCAAGTGAATTCTTGATGACCTTTTTCATCTTCCAGCTGCACATTCTTTTCTGTCTTTTCTGTAAATAACTGATGTCAGACTTTATATCAATTACAGAAACACCATCTGGTTAGTGCATAGATGGCATAGGATTTAATATTTGTTGTCCTTCATATTCAGAAATGCCAAGAATTTACTGAATTCTAAATCACAAGAGGAGGAAGAGAAGGGGGGGGGGGGGGTTTGATGATGGGTACAGGAGGTAGTTCTGATGCTTACATTAAAGTCTCAGTGAAAGTGTACAGGTTCAGAAATTTAACCACTTCAGCCCCAGAAGGATTTCACACTTTAGGACCAGAGTACTTTTTGCCATTCGGCACTGCGTCGCTTTAACTGATAAATTGCGCAGTCGTGCAACATTGCACCCAAGCAAAGTTTGCGTTGTTTTTTCCCCACAAATAGAGCTTTCTTTTGGTGGTATTTGATCACCTCTGCGTCACTTCTGATCGCCAATATAAACAAAAAAAAAAAATTTTTCTTACTTTTTGCTAAAATACAAATAAAAAAAAAAACATTTTTTTTCATCGGTTTTGGCCAATTTGTATTCTTCCTCATCTTTTTGGTAAACAAAAAAATCGCAATTGGCGTTTATTGATTGTTTTGCGCAAAAGTTGCCACGTTTACAAATGATGAGAATTCATTTCTGGGGATTTTAATTTTTTTTATTTTTTACTAGTAATGGCAGTGATCTGCGATTTTTAGCGGTACTGCGATATTGCGGCGGACATGTCGAACCATTTTGACACTTTTTTGGGACCATTGGCATTTATACAGCGATCAGTGCTATAAAAATGCACTGATTACTGTGTAAATGCCATTGGCAGTGAAGGGGTTAACCTGAAGGGAGCGCTCTAAGGGTTAACTGTGTTCCCTCAGTGTGTTCTAACTGTATGGGGGCTGGGCTGGCAGGGGAAGGGGAGTGATCACAGCTTCCATATACAGGAATACAGGAACCCCTCTGTTATAGCAAGCTATGTTACACAGTGTATGTGTTTGTTTCAAATTATGCAGCTAAATACCTTATTTCAGAGCACTGTTGTGTGGCCATGTGGCCTCCCACTGCTCTCCTTATATTCTCCCCGCTGATGTCAAATGGGAATCTCAACCCCTCCCACTGTAGTCTTCAGATCAGAGAAGGAAAGTGGTGGGAGGTCACGGTGCTCTAAAATAAGGTATTTAGCTGCATAATTTTAAACAAACACATACACTGTGCAACATTGCTTGCTATAACAGAGGGGATTCCAGTAATTATGCACAGTGATTTTACAACCATAAGTGTGTCTATTAGGCCTCATGCTCACAGGTCGTTTTTTGATGTTTTAACAGCTGCTGTTTTCAGCTGCAGATGTTTTTTTCTACAGTCAATAAACCCTCCATCATGTTATCCTATGTGTTCATGCACACACAGGCTGTTATCAACTGTTTTGAGCAGTGACGTTTTTGAGCTGTAAAGAAAACCCAAGACCAGAGGGTTCTGAGAGACATTTTTCAGCTGTAAAAACATTCAAACGCCCAAAAACGCTCATTAACGCTCAACAATGGCGCTCACCAATATTTTTGGATGTTTTGTATCCATTAAAAAAAAAAGGCTCATTAACGCCAGCGCTAAAAAACACTCATTAACGCTCAATAACGCTCATTGACGCCGCCGCAAAAACGCTAAAAAAAGCTGAAAAAAATCACTGATAAGCTGCAGACCTTTTTAGGACGTTCTTTTAACATCCTGTGTGCATGAAGCCTTAAAGCGGTTGTCTGCCCATCGATTTGATAGTGTCATAAAAAAGTTAATATTCCCGGCATGCCGGAAATGCTAGCTGTCTCCTTGATTGTGCTCTCAACCAAACTAGCAAACCATCCAATGGGTGGTGTCATAATGGATCACATGTGCAGCCTCATGGCAGTTGCAGATTAAACAGAGGCTAAGATGCCAGCTTCCTTAGCTGAAAACGATAGGAGAGTATACAACCACTTTAAAGTGGAGTTAAAGCTCAAAGCTTTTGCATGTTGTATAAAGCAGGAAATAGTTAAAACATCTGTAAGGTTTTTTTCTTCTGTGTTTTTTTTTTTGAACATATAATTTTATTTATTTAAGTTGCATCACATGTAACATAAATCAAACGTTTTCATATTGAATTGATGTTGATTTAAATTAAACGTCATTTCTATATTAGCATCACATGAATGTATTAGATTACATATATAGTTCGCTTGACGTGTTTAACTTTACAGGTAGGTATCTGGTATGTTATGTCATTCATGCATGTTTTATATTATCTCTTTCAACACATTGCATTTGAAGGATATAAAAAGGGGGGGAGGATTAAGAAAGAAGTAAAAGAGAGAGGAGGGGGGGAGCAGGGACACGAGGGAGAGGGAGAGGAAGGAGGAAGGGGAGAGAGAAAAAAAAAGGGGGGGGAGAGGGAGGGCAGCGGTTTTCCCACGGTTATGCTAGGGTGTATGTGGGTGTATAGGTTGAGCCTAATGTGTTGGGCCTATGAATTGGAGTGAAGAGGTGGTGGGCTTACCACCAACAATCCTCTTCCTTCCTCTTATTGTGTTTGCCTCTACGTTTGTATGATCTCAGATAGCGGCTCAACTCAGTTGATTAGGCATTAAGGATCGGTATGCATCAGAATTGCGAAAGTCAGTCCACTTCGACCAAGTCCTAGAGAATTGGGGTATTTTGTCTTGTTCAATGTGGATTAGTTCTTCCATGCTCTCAACAAAGTTTAAACGATGTACCCATTCTGCTAGTGAGGGGGGAGTTGTTGATCTCCAATGTCTCGGGACACACATCCTGGCCGCGTTTATCATGTGCATGGGGAGTGATTTAAAGTAACGTTTTTTGGGCAGTGGGGAAAGGTGCAAGAGAAATTGCGCCGGTGTAAATTCTACAGGGAGTGTTGTGGTTTTTTGGATTATTTCAAAAACTGCCTTCCAGTACGGCTGGATCTCTACGCAGTCCCACCAAATGTGTAGGAGTGTTCCCCGTTCTTTTTCACATCTCCAGCACATTTCTGGGATTGTTGGGGCAAATTTGTGTATCACCACAGGAGTTCTGTACCATCTGGTTTTTAACTTGTATCCATTTTCCTGTACATTTATGTTTAACGAGCCCTTGTGTAAGTATAAGTGGATCTGGTTCCAGTCCTCTTCCCCTATTTCCCTCTGCAGGGCATGTTCCCAAAATTCCCTTTCTGACCAAAGAATTTGTGGGGGATTTTGAAACATGGAGGCATATAGTATTGAAATCATGTGGTTTTGAGGTGCTGTTCCAGTGAACAGCGATTCAAAGGTTGTGGGTGGTTTTGTAAATAGCTCTTTACGGTTAGGTTCATTCAGAAAATGTCTTAATTGAGCATAAGCCCAGAATGGGAAGGACTTTGTGTTAGATATCTCTGCTAGGTCTCTCTGGCGTTTAAATTGGCCCCTGACAAAAAACTGTCTGGCCCGCATCTCAGCGTGAGGCCATTCCTTAGTCAAGAAAGTAGTATCCATACCCGGTGGGAAGGCTGGATTACCCTTAATGGGCGTGATTGGGCATAGTTCTCCTGAGGAGCTATAGGTTTTGCATGCCCTGTGGAAGGCTTGTAGTGTGGACCCAATTAAGGGATGTGCGGTTAGCTCCTTTGGGATCTCTTTCAAGGGGAACCAGGGCGCTTTCCTTAGATCTATCAGCTGTTCCTGACTCACCCATCCCTTATAATTGCTATGCAGGTTCCAATCTATTATACATGCTAGATGGCATGCGCTGTGATATCTCTGCAGGTCTGGCAGACCCACACCTCCACTAACTTTTGGAAGCACAAGTTTGGTCCATCCGATTCTCGCCGGTTTACCCTGCCAAATAAATGTTCTGCAGATTTTTTTAAACGTGGTGAAGAGGTTGGGAGATCAATTGGCATAGTTTGCATTTTGTACAATAAACGTGGTAGAACATTCATCTTTATGATGGCCACTCGCCCAAACCAAGAAATAGAGGGGGTATCCCATCTTTTAAGATCTTGTTGAATGAGATTAAGTTCGGATAGGAAGTTTTTATCATAAAAGTCTGCGAGCTTCCCCGGTAACTGGATACCTAGATAAGTAATGGCTTCGCTCTTCCATATAAAGGGAAAGTTTTCCTGACATAGCTGAACTGTATTAGTAGGTAGGGATACATTAAGAGCAAAAGATTTTGAAAAATTTATCTTTAAGTTTGAGATGTTTTTGAACATTTCCATAGTTGACATAACATTTGGGATGGTCGTTAGTGGAGCTGATAAGAAAAGAAGGATATCATCCGCAAATGCTGCGGTTTTGAACTCTTTATCTTTTACTTTGATTCCTTTTATGTCTGGGTGTGCCCGGATGTATCTTAACAGGGGTTCTAAGGTAAGAATATAAAGAAGAGGGGATAATGGGCATCCCTGTCTGGTCCCATTATGGATGGAGAAGGCGTTCGAGAGGCAGCCATTTACCTTTACAGGTTTAGTATAGAGGGCTCCTATGAAAGTCCTCATCCTGGACCCCAGGCCTAGCATTTTTAAAACAGCATCCATGTAGTCCCAGGCTACCCGGTCGAACGCCTTCTCCGCGTCCATTGCCAGAAAAAAGCCCTCCTGTTTGTTAGTGACCAGCCAGTGATGTAAGTTTAACGCCTTGATGGTATTGTCCCTGGCCTCTCTACCAGGGACAAATCCCACCTGGTCCAGATACCATTGTGGTATATGACGCGAAAGTCTAATTGCCAATATTTTGGAAAATAGTTTCACATCGGAATTTAGCAGGGATATCGGTCTGTAATTTGCTACATTGTCAGGTTCTTTAGCGTTCTTGGGAATCGCAGTTATGTGTGCTTCCAATAAAGCCTGTGACGGATTTGGGGTGGAGGAGAGAGTGTTAAAGGCCCTAAGGAAGCCTGGAGCTAATAAGTCTGGGAAGGTTTTATAGTATATTGCCGGGAAGCCATCTGGCCCCGGACTTTTTCCCGGTTTTGATGCCTTAAGCGCTGCAGTCCATTCTTCTGCAGAGATTGGTGCTTCTAATTCGTTTCGGTCTTCTAGCGAAAGTGGTTTTGAGCCATGTGAAGATAGAAAATTATCGATGAGATGGTTGCGGTGCTTAGCTACCTCTGGTTTGGTAGCCTCAGGGTTTATATGATACAGATTGCTGTAATATTCGCGAAATTGTCTTGCTATGCTCTCATTTCTAGTGTGTTTCCTCCCTGTGGCATCCGTGATATGGTGTACCGTGTTCGCTAGGGTGCGTTCCCGTGTGAGTCTGGCCAGCAGCCTACCTGGTTTGTTTGCTTGTTCATAGAATAGTTTTTGTTTGGACCTGTGCCTATTCCGATTTTTAATCGATAGCTCCTGCAGCAGGAGTGCTCTAGTCTCTTTTAGGTCTTGGGCCACTTGGATCGCTAAAGATCTTTTGTGTGTTTTTTCCAGCTCTGCTATTTTAGTGGAGAGCTCTGTCACTTTTTTCTGACTCTCTTTCCTTCTCTTAGCTGCTAATGCGATCATGTGTCCCCTTATGACACATTTATGTGCCTCCCATTGTACCATCGGTGTGGTATCGGGTGTTTCGTTTGTCTTAAAGTAATCCTCGATCATTTTTCTGGTAGATGTCAGGTTTCCCTGCTCTGTGAGAAGGGATGCATCCATTCTTCATATTCTCGTGTATTGTTCTTTTTGTGGGAAGTGTAGTGTGAGTGTGATTGGATGATGGTCTGAAATGACCATACTTTCTATCGAGGCCTCGTACAGGTAATGTAGGTCTGCCTGGCTCAAAAAGAGGTAATCCAGCCGTGAGTAGCGGGCATGTGGGGCTGAAAAGAACGTGTAGTCCCTTGTTTGTGGGTTAAGCGTTCGCCAAGTGTCATGTAATGCCAGAGAGACCAGCAGAGACTTGATTTGACGTAATGCTGAGTACGGGAGAGACGATGTACCGCTTGAGGAGTCTAGTAGTAGATTTAGGGTGGCATTAAAATCACCCCCTACTATCAATAGACCTGATCTGAATGAAGTAAGTTGAAGTAGCACTTCTCTTAAAAAGGTTTGGGCAGTAAATGTTTGCTAACGTAATGGGTTTGCCTTTCCATGTACCTTTAAGGAACAAGAATCTGCCTTCCTGATCGGCCAATTGATCTGTAAGAATAAATTGGCAGGTTTTGGATAGCAGTATTGAAACCCCCTTAGATTTTGTTTTTGAACACGCCGCATGGTACGCTGTTGGGTATTTGGCGTTATATATACGCGGTATTGAGTCTTTTTTGAAATGTGTCTCTTGCAAAAAGACAATTTGGGCTCTGTAATGGTGGGCTTCTTTTAGTATTTTGGTTCTCTTCTCTGGAATATTTAAACCTTTTGCGTTGAGAGAATACATTTTTAGAGATAGTGGAATATCCTTAGCTATTACAGCAGCCATGGTAACTATGTAGCTGTGTCTTGGTAATTCCTATAATAGTCACCCCGTAGATTTGGTCCGCAAGCCGCTTATCGGCAATTCGTGGAAAAGTGTGGGGGAGGGAAAAAAAAAAGGGGGGGGGAGGACTAGATAGCGGTGGGGGGGAAGCGAGAGAAAGGTGCAGGTAGCCAAGAGGAGATGGAGATTAGAACAGAGAGGGAAGGGGGAGAGTACAATGTGTCGGGAGCAAGTCAACAGACGTCGTCGTGCCCCCAGCAGGTTAGGGTTCCTAGAAACCGGAGGTGGCCACTAGCCTGCTAAGGCACCTACAAAACAACCGCTTTCAGTTGTGGCACATGAAGAAACAAAAAAATATATAAATCTTACCGGTAATTTGTTAGAAAAGAACCTGCCTCTCTGAGGAGAGGGAAGTATCTTGCACCAGATACAGACTGTTTTAAACAGTAAAAGAAAGGCAAACAAAAACAAAAAGTAAACCTGTATAACAATAACAACAACAACAACCTCCGTCCGGAGATTCTTACGTATTAGAGATCCCCGATGGTAAAAGACTATGATCAAAGGTCTAATTTATATGCGCTCATCTTTTAGCTCTCTAACTATAGAGCAGGGTGGACAGGAGGCCCAACTTAGCTCTTCCCGCCACTCTAGTTGCGGCACACAGATATATTTCTTCTGTGTTTTATTGAAATTTCCCTTTACTTCCTGGTGCAAATGTCCAAATAGGTGATAGCAAATCATAGTTCCATGCAATGTCTTTATTGGCATAATATATAGACATAAGTACAGCAGAATCTGAGATTTCATAGGTTTTCCGCAAGAAAGGGCTCATACAGTGATTTCTTGAAAATAGAGCATGCTATTTAAACCCTTTACTACACTCCTTTCACTTGAGAGCATCCTGAACTCAGTTGTCTACCATTAATAAAACACCCACACAATCCCATTGAAGTGAATGGGAGCCATCTTAATGTACACTACTGAAGTCGCTCTGACTTCAGAAAAGGTTCCTGCACGACTTCAAGGCGACTTCTATCCAACTTGTGCCCATAGCATTGAATCGAAGTCGCCTCCAAGTCGGATCCCCCATCTAAATGGAAGCAACTTTACAGTGAAAAGAAAAAAAATTATCCAGACAACCCCCTCCCCCCCCCCCCCGCTCTGATTGGCCACAGGCAAAGTCGCCTGGCATGAAGTCGTGTTGTAAGTCCTCTGAAGTCGCGCTGAAAGTCGCGCTGAAATTCGCGCTGAAAGTCGCCTAGCAAAGTCCGCAGAAGTCGGATCGCCCCTGTGTGTACGCAGGCTTAACGTTAACTAAAATATTTAACACACTATAGTACAATGTAACACAATATAAAGCTGGTTGTTATGGGAAATGGCACCATGTGAGATAGAACTTGACTCAGACACCTTTTATCATTTCCTCTCAATGTCTACAACTGTGTTGCACCATTACACCCAATAGCTCCATCTGGCTCAATCCCACAGTCTCCCACTTCCCCACTATTCCAAAAGGTGCTGCCTGTGCTCAGTTAGGGATGAAATGCATCCATCAACTATATACTGAATATACATCCCTTTAAGGCCACTTTCACACTGAAGGGGTGCCGGCGTTAGTGGTAAAGCGCCGGGTTGTTTTAGCGGCGATTTACCGCTGTTATATTTCGGGCGGTAGCGGGCGCTTTTAACCCCCCAGAAGGGAGGGATAAAAAGTGTCTGTGATGGGGTGCCCATTCATTCCAATGGGCAGGGGCGGTTTAGGAGTGGTGTATACACCGCTCGCACATCACCCAAAGATGCTGCTTGCAGGACTTTTTTTTTCTGTCCTGCAAGTGCACCGCCCCAGTATCAAAGCACTCAGGCTTTCACACTGGGATGGCTTGAGAGGCAGTTTTCAAGTGCTTTACAGGCACTATTTTTAGCGCTAAAACACCTGAAAACTGTATCCGTGTGAAAGTGGCCTAGATATTAGAATATTCTGGATTCCGATAGCTGATTCTATCGCTGCCTATAAATTAAACATGCAACCATTGCTCAACTGGGTCAGAGGGATGTACACTTTGGATCCTCTACCCTGGAACAAATGCTCCTACAGCCCAACCTTACTCAAACATGTATGCAAAGAAACTGGACCAAAGATACTCTAGACTAGGGGTAGGCAAACTTAAAGAGGTGGAAATCTACCTGAACAACATGGGAGAAGTCAAATATCACCAGGCAGTGTCGCCTCCTCACAACTGATTTAAACCTCTAATTGCCATACTATCGCGTCGCAATCGCATGCATTGCATGGCAATCATGGGTTTAAATCAGATGGTGAGCCTTCTCACCACCTGTCAAACACACTTGGATCGCTTTTCAGAGGAGCAGCTGTGCCTGCTGCACTTGTGAATGAGCCCTTAGTTGCATTTGGCAGCAGCATCCTTAGGGCTCATTTTTACTGCCCCCAATCCCTACCCCCTTCAGCTGCTGAGACAGCAGCCAAATGTGTACACACGCCACAGCAGGCATTAAGCCCCCTGTTGCATTAAGCCCCCTGTGCTACCACCTGCCAGTTGCAACCCATTCAAGTAAATTGGGCCATTCTGCAAGTGCCTCTGAACTGCATGCTTCTGCTGTCCAAAGGGGTTAAAGTAGGTGGTGAGAAAGCAACACAAGGCTGCCTGCTATAACCCCTTATTTGCTGTACTGCAAAAGGTTGCAGAGCATTTGCAGAGTGGCCTCATTCACTTGAACGGGTCATGCTTGGAAAGTGCTATACCCACCGGCCATGACAGGGCATTTCCACAATCTACTGGTAGATCACGATCTACAGGTTGCTGACCCTTGCTCTAGACCTTACAGAACATAACTAAACCAAGTTCACGAAGTCTCAGATTATTTACAAGGGGCAGGCAGAATGATCCTCATTGTGAAACCTGCAGCAACTGAGGGTGACTTTAATTGCACTGTATGCAGCTGTACTAAAAATGAATCCTACTGGTCACAAATCAAAGAATTTATTGTTAATAATTTGTTCTACCGAATATGTGGAACTGTACAAGATGTGCACTTTGTATCCTTGAGAATACAGAGTCCCGTGTGTTAAATCTATGTAAGCCCCAGTGATGTAATCCAACATCAATCACGATGACCCAACTGCAGTAATGTTCATTTACCACAGCTTGTGATGACATTGACAAGATTAGGTCAATGACATCACCCAGAATTCCAGGACGTAAATTTAAATTCCCACAGTTGGAAATCTGTCCACCTAAAATCCTAAATCATTGACTTCAATGGTGTCCAAGTTTGGGTATTGGGTTTGGGTTTGGTGATTTGGGAACTGGTCATCAATGAATCATATCCGATCATCCCTATTGGACAGGCTGATTGTTTTACAGTCGCAATATAAGCCCTTAACAAATTGATTGAGTATTGATTCATAGAGCAAATGTTTAAATGTTAAGTGCAATGCCACTAGAATTGATGTGCTTACGTATTATGTTTGAACAATTTGTTCTAAATACTTACCCTAATTTCTTTGTAGATCATCTATGACCACTAAATGATTTATGGTGCAAGTGTAATGCCTGGCTAAGAGTTGCTTCTTATTACCAATGTCACTGAAAATAATGCTGTTCTCATTGAAGTAATTCTGTAATGAGAGAAATATGAGGCTTCCATTGCTGATCATGGTTTAAAGCCCAGCTCCAGGAATTAAAAAATCCACCCTTGCAGTGGACCATGCCCTACCACTGTACACCCCCCCCCCCCCACATTGCAAGGGTTAATTGCTTATTTGGTCTAGGGGCAGACAATTATAGAGTAAATACTTGCCTTACTCTTCCATCCAGCATGCTCTCTCCAGCATTGCTACCTGTCCTCTGCAGCTGCTCTATAAGCTGCTCTATCGGCTCCATTCGCATGCACAACAGCCTCCTCAGAATACCATATAGGGTTCATGTCCCTGTATTGTATGTGATGATGCATGGAGGCTCCATCTATAGACAAGAGCTTCAGGCAGAGGATGAATAAGGTAAGTGATAGACTTTACTAATCTTCCTGGGGTTGGCCTTTAAAATGCTGGTCAAACTGATCTACTGTCCAGCACCTTAGGAATATATTAAAGGTCAAAGTTGAATACTCTCCTGGCTCTTACATTTAACTGTTAACATATTCCTGAGGCTCTGGACAGTTAGACTTTTATTGAACTTTGATACGCAAGGGGACGTTGGTGCTTTGTTCAGCTGCTGGGACATTGGGAGGTATTGAGTGCTGGTGGACATTTAAATGATAAACTAATCTGATGGCTTCATTACCTTGTAAATCACTCATCTAGAACATGTACCTGGATTAAGAAGATCAGAGAATCATCATAAGTCTTTCTCCACATACATGCCCTGAGATTTAAAATATTGAAGCCAGAAGAACAGAATAATGTCCATAAAACTATCATCTTCAGAAGGAGAGGTCAGCTAGTGCTGACTTCTTGTTTAGCTCATAACACATTTCCTTTAATAAATATAGAGGCCATTGCATATGTGTTTAGTGCATATGAATTGCGTACATGGAAGGGGACAATGGAATTTGATTTGGCTTAATATGTTTAAAGTGTTTTTTTACCTTTGCATCCAAATTGGGTTAATATCTACTTCATATTAGTTAGATGTTCCCTTTCACATAGCATAACTTAAAAAAATACTTATAAATTGCAGCTTACCTTTTGTTTCATGTCTTAAAATTCCATAACTATAAAATATTACTGGTTCTCTTTGTTTATGAGGGGGTTGGGCAACTGTGTTTGCCATAAATAACTCTATCTATACTGTGAAGACAGATATATATATATATCTTTTTTTAATGAGGAATAGGTTTTATTTAACTTTAAAATATCATACATCTCAAAGAAAGCAAATTTGGAAATGCATAAAGCCATTGCTAAACAGGTCTTCAGAACCTTCAGTTGCATGTCATAAAGCAGAGTGTAACATGTAACAGTGTCACAAGTACAGATACAGACAGAACTACTATCTGAGCCCCGTGCCCAATAATGTACATATCAGGAGATAAATAACATAACACACCATGTGAGTTTTCCAACATTTATAAGACTTGACAATACACAAATCACACCAATAGCCTATCCTTCACCAGTCCAGTGGGAGCGAAACTCGGCACTTACCTTCTCCAATTTGAGAGTGCTTCCCATATGTTGGATCCACTCTTTGTGAGTGGGTGCCCTATCAGTCTTCCACAGTTGTAAGATGAGTCTCTACGAGCCTGAAACAATGCCCTATTAATCGCAACCTGCTGAGGTTCTGTTAGTTGGAGATCATCTAAGATGCCCTCGTAAGTTCAAGGGGAACTGTATCTTGGAATACTGTATTTAAGGTGTCTATCACTGTGCTCCAGTACCGATGCAGCTTGGAGCACCTCCACAATAGATGGATAAGGTCCCCTCTGCCAAGTTACATCAGGGACACATAGGGGACTGGAGCAAACCCATGCAACCTAAGAGGGGTTTAGTGGACCCTTAGTACAATAAAAAGCTGTGAGAGCCTCCGGGTAGTGTTAAGTGAGCTGTGGAAGATGGACTCGAGGGCATTGTCCCAGAGCTCCTCCTCCACTGGACCCACATCCCTCTCCCACTTGTCTTTGGCATTTCTGGGGTAACCTTCTAGATAGGAGGGTAACAGCATGCTGTAGCATGTGGAAATAAAGCATTTAGTGTCTAGTGCTGACTGCACATACCTGAACACAGATGTTGGGAATAGTGACCAGTCTGCTGCAGATCCCTGGGCAGGAACCGCATGCCCAAGCTGGTAATACTGGAACTCCATCATGGAGGGGGAGTGGAAAGCAGTAGTCAGGTCTTCCAGTGAGCAAAGCACTCCGTTGCAAAAGATCTGACTCAAGTGGGTAACACCCCAGCCCTTCCATTGTCCAGAACACTCCAGCTTAGACAGTTCGTCATACCCAAGATTGTGCCAAATTGGACTATAGATCATAAAGCCTGTAACACCCAGTAGCACACAGACCTTTGAACAGATCTTTAGATTCAGGGAGTAAGTTGGGTAGAGCCTCTTATATGAGTTAAAGCGTGCAGATTCCAATGCTCCTGGAATATCACTCTGTTCTATATGATGTCTCATAATGGAATGGGCCGATGAGGACAGGGGGGAGCTAACCTACTAATCACCACCAAACGCCCCGATAAGATGTTGGAACTGGGAGGCCAGATAATAGAGACATGGGTTGGGAAAGGCGACACCTCCCCTATCCTTAGACCTCTGAAGCTGCTCCAACCTTATCCTTGGTGATTTATTCTTCCAGAGCAGAGCCCTAAACAGTGTATTAACTATCCTGAAAATGTACAAGGGAATCACTACAGGAGCATTATGCAGCAGGTAAAGGAGCTGGGGCATAAGACCAATTTTTATAAGATGATCTCCCAATTAGCGAGAGACAAAGTTTGTTCCAGACTCCAATTTTAGCCTTAAATCTGTGCAACAATGGGAGAACATTTAGTTGGCAGTATTCCGTAATACTGGGAGAAATATAGATACCCAAATACTTAAACAATTGTACTACTGGCACAGGGCAGAACGTGGACAGAGATGGGGGATACCTCGGCATCGAGGGGTAAAAGGGCTGACTTGGCTCAATGTATTGTTAAACCAGAGTGTTGACCAAAAGTGGAAATCACTTCCATGAGCTGCTTAAGAGATGAATCTGTATCCCCCAAAAAAAGAACAACAAGTAGTTTGTGTAGAGGGTTATTTCTCACCTCCTTATATGCAAAACCCCTGATTCCCTCATCAATTCGTACAAGAGCCGCCAGGGGCTCTATAGCGAGAGTGAATAGTAAGGGGGATAGAGGGCACCCCTGCCTTGTCCCTCTTGTAGCCTAAAGGCCGGTGAGACCCTACCCCCCTCACGTATAGATGTCATTGGTTCATAGTGAAGTAATTGTACCCAGGAGATGAATGTCTCACCGCAACCAAATCGTCTCAGTGTTTGCCATAGGTAGGGCCATTCTACACTGTCGAATGCCTCATTGGCATCTATGGACAACAAGGCACGCTGGTCCAAATTGTCTGCATGTGTCTGCATATTAAGATATACCTTTCTGATGTTAATGGTCGTGGACATCAGTGGCATGAAGCCTTACTGTTCGGGATGTATGATGGTGGTGATATATTTAACCTTGTGGCTAGAATTTTGGCCAATATTTTAACATCCACTTGAAGTAGGGATATGGGTCTGTAAGAACCCGGATCAGTGGGTGGTTTACCTTGTTTTAAGAGTAGGACTATGTGGGCTTTAGAAATAGAGTCTGAGAAACACCCCCTCTGTTGCGCTGCTCTATATACCTTCAGTAGCTGGGGGGCTAGGATACCTGAGTAAAGTTTGTAGACTCGATGGGGATATCATCTTCGCCCGGGGCCTTGTAATTCGGAAATGATGCAATTGCCTCAACAATCTCCTTCTCAGTAATAGGGACATCTAATATCATCTTATTAGTCTCCGAAAGCTAGGTACTGGGCCGTATCTGCTACTGAGACCTGCAACTGAGACAGATATAGCTCCTCATAAAATCTCCCAATTTCTGCAAGGATAAGCTCTGGGTTGCTGGTCAGGTCAACTGCTGCTAACTGTAACACTGAGATAGGGGGAGCCGACTGCTGGGCATTAGCAATCCTGGCCAATAACCTACCCATTTGCTCTCCCTCTTTTGTCCCTCTCCCCGCCCTGCATGATAGTTATTGGTCATGTTCACGGGTGGCGTTTTGTACCGCCTTCATTTCATCAATAAAGATTCACCTTAAGTAACATTTAAAGGCATCTCGGCACAGTAACGGGTCAGCAAAATCAGCATGCAATTGAAAATATTCAGTCATGCGAGACACCATAGGTGAGTTTTGCGGAATTAAGTTAAGCCAGAAGGGGTTTAGTTTCCATGGTGCCTTAAGTAATTTATCAAATGGTTTGGCAGCAAGACACAGGACCACGGGAGAATGATCCGACATTGTTCTAGTATCATGCTGTAACTAAGAAATATATGGAGCACAATTTTGTGTCACCAGGCAGAGGTCTAGCCTAGATAATGACATATAGGTCTTGGAGAAACAGGAAAACTGCCTCTCCCTAGGGTTTTTGCGTCTCCAAATATCTAACCACCCTACCTCCCCAGCAAATCTATAAACCACAGTGTCTTTGAAGTGAGGCCCAATCTGGATTTGTGGATGTTTGTCTAGCATAGGGCACATGTAAGCATTAAAATCTCCCACAAGCAACAGCTGTATCTCAGGCTTGTCTAAAAGGAAAGTTAGCAACTGTCTAAGGACCAGCGTTGAAAAGGGGTGTGGTATATAGACAATTGCCAATATGCAAACAAGCTGGAAAATCTTACAATGAACAAATATATACCTGCCTTCCCTGTCCAGCTCACGCGTTATAACTTCAAGCATAACTTGTCGGTGCACTAGAAGGTTAACTCCTTGTGAAAACGAGGTATGGACCTAATGGCAGGCACACCCCACCCAGAGGTAGTTTAAACATGACAGAGCATCACAAGTCATGTAAACACACTATGATGGGTTGATATTTTTAAAGGATTGTCACCACCATTGTGCTTTTCAGAGGATCCCTAAGGCCCCTAGCATTCAAGAAATTATTGGAACATCTGCCATGAGAAAAAGTCAGATATGTAATTAAACTTAGTGCCGCTGTCCGGGCAGTTTGGGTAGGCACATACGTAATAAGCCCATGATCAGGGTTACAGGGGATCCCTCCATAGGGCTCACTGATGTTGAAGTAACAGTCTGTACAGTTAACTTCTGGCTCTGAAGATCCGATGCAGGCAAATAGGCTGTAGCAACGAAATTGCGTTAACAAAGGTAAAACAAACAGTTAACAAAGGTGTTGCAAAATTTTGAGAGACGTCCATCCATCCAATGCAACGACTAAAGGTAAGGCGGTGCTCAGCAACTTGCCTCCCAAAGGTGCTTGAGATACTCCAAGGCCTAGCGAACAGGCCTGGGTTAGCACCCCTCAGTAAACAGTAACGTAACAACGTAATATCAGGTTATAGCAATTTTTCCCTTCCGTGTTTCTATAGGTAAAAGGTACCGGCACCAGGTAATGAACCAAAAGCAAATGTCTTCAAGGGCAGCATGCCCCACTGTATTGTAGAAAAGATTACTTTATGTTGGACCCGAAGGTTGGGGAGGGGTACATGGCCCGGGGACACCCTCAGGCCTCTGCTGATCGAGAAGGACAGTTTCTGAGTGAGGGTTCATTGACATCCAGCCAGGAAGAGGCCTCGGAGGCCCTGTCAAAGAAATGCACTTTCCTCTTTACCAAACTCCTTGATCTGCGACTGTTCTATAAAGTCTGTGGGGTCTTTCCCCTCAACACGTTCTGGTAAACCCACAATTCTAACATTATTTCGCCTCATACGGTTTTTGAAGTCTTCATTGCGGGCACTGTTAGCTGCTGCCTGTTGTGAAGCTGCCCGGGAGTCCGCAATCAATGGCTGAGAGCTTGTCCTTAATCTCACTCACCCGGCACTCCACAGCATTGGTGCATTCTCGTATTTTTTGTAGATCCTGCTGGAAGAGTGATATCTCTACCTTCAGCCCCCCAAGCAGATCCTGGACTGAATGCACCGACACTGTGCAGTTATGCACCGCTTTCAGTAGGTCACTTAACGTAGGCTGGGAATCCCCTCCCTCCATATGCACATGCTGCTCTCCCTCCCCCACTTCCTGATCTGTGTCAGGATCTAAGTCCATCTGTTTGCTCCCTTTGTGGTAGGGGTAAGGCTGCAGTAAAGGCCTCCTCCATATCCTCCTGCTGACCCTGGGAGCTTGGGCCCTGCAATTTTTGGGTGAAAAATAGCATATCGCGGCAGGGGTCCTTTTTATTAGATTTGGAAGCTTTACTCACAGTCTCCTTGTATTTATTGGTGGAGCTCTTTGGTGTTCTTTGTGGGAGGGACTTCTGGGCCACATGTTTGAAATTGGCCGCGGCGGGCTCCTCTCAGTTTTTGCAGGTCATCATGGCACAGGATGGTCTCCAAAACACTCCCAAAGCTGCCTAGAGGCACAGGTGTGCGGTTCCGGTGGGTAATGTGCTTGATAAGTGCCGGTATCAGGATCGTATGGACGGATCTTCAGCGGGAGCTCAGTGACTGACTGACGCTCACATGCCCATGCAGGCTACACCCCACTGCAAGCAGAGTTTGATATCAGTTGTAACTTACATTGTCTGTCCCAGCAAAGGGTTAAATGTTTAGAAGCTCACCTTCTGCATTGTATGTGTAGCACACCCCCTAAAGAGCCGCTGGTGACACCACAGGGCACTCTTCAGCGAGGCAGACACAGACCCACACTACCACAGAACAGCTGCACACTTTTCCCCCCAACTTCCTCCTGGTACTCTCCAGTGAGCTTCTCCAGACCCAAATCAACTCCAGGACCAGACTTAGCCAATAGGCTCCCCAGCTTAAACTCCAGCTGGGACCTCAATGTTATCTGAATAACATCTCCAGCAACCCTGCCCCAGGGTAGAGCCTCTGCACAGGACTGGACCCAGGTACTCCTCACCTCTGCCTTAGACTGTTTATAGGCCCCCCCACCACCTACTGGGCACACCTCCCCAGGGATTGGCTGGACCCCCCATAAATATTCAGGCTGCCTTTCTCACTCCTCCTCGCACTATAAATCTGGAATCCTCTAGAATACAGGAGGAAGCGAAAGAGCAGCAGCCTGTGAGACACAGGAGGAAGTGAATGAGCAGCAACCTGTGAGACACTGAGCAGGCCAGGACCCCTGCTCCACTGACTACAGAGGAGCTGTACTAAATCTTCCTAACAGCCTGCACAACTAGGAGGGTGCTACATATGTTAGAGAGGAGAATCATCCTGTCTTTAGGACAGACTAACTCTGACATTGTTAAGAAATCTTTTCAGCTACAAGGCCTTCTCTTAAAAAACATCTAAAAGGTAAGTAATATTTTAAAAAAATATATACAGTATTATTTGGTATACTGTGTGAATGGGTACATACAGTAAAATAGCAAAAGTGGAAATACACTTACAGCTTGAATCACTTTACTAGGTTACACTGACAGTCACAAAAACTGTTGTTACAAGTTAGATAATCATTGTCGTTCTCTGATTTGCAGTTGGTGGGATGTGGTAAAAACAGGCAAGTTAGGCCTTGAGGCTTACCCTCCCTTTTGCATTTGGCCAGTAATAGTACCACCTGCTAAACATGATTCATTCAAATGAATAGGGCAGTGACACAACTACCCCGCAACCATGTGCGATGTGCGCATGTGAGATGACGTGTTGCAGGCATTTGGGGGTTTTAAACAAGTGACATAATGCCTCCTCGCTGTCTGTCAAATGCCCTCTAAAAAGCGTTCTGTCTCCTCAGAGAGCAATGCTTGTGTAAACGAGTCCTGACACAGATAGGTGATTAATGTAACTGTGCCTCTAGCTGGCAGTGGGCTAATGATGCAAAGTTATGCTAACCGTACACATCGATTTCCTTGATTGATTTTATAGCTTTCTATCCAAATGTAATACTTGATAAGATCTGCAGTTTTTCACTCATACACATGTGTATTTCTGTATTTTTTTATTGTATTGATTTTTTAATCAAACTATTTAAAATACCATATGTTACAGACATTAGGGGCCCACTCACACCTGTCTCCTGCAGTGCATTGTGATAATGCAACTTTTTAATTCAAGGACCAAAATAAGATATTTATTACTGTACTGGGATCCAAGAAAATCATTTATTACTCAGAAGTTTGAAAAACCATTCAAAGAGAAATAACAATAGCCAGGGGCGTTGCTAGGTTGGAAAAAGACCAGGGGCTCTAGCCCGGAAAAATGCGGCGCGTAACGTGCGCCGCGGCGAAAATGGGTGTGGCCTAAACAAAATGGTGGGCGTGCCTTTAGGGGGTGTGGCTTGCGTCTAAGTTGAACGAGGGATTCCCCACTGGGAAACGGGGTACTTTGCAGCAGTCAGTGGGCTTAAGCACTTCATGGCCATTCAGTGTGACCAAACCCCCGTATTTTTGCATTCTTTGCTATATATGTTTTGATGCTTTTAAATAGCCTGCCAGGAGTATGTATCATGTGTGCGCTGTAACATTTAGTTTTTTTGTTTGATGGTCGTTACGAGCAACACCATGCGTTTGGTAGGGTGTTCCCCCCAAATATCTATTTTTTTTTATTAGCAGGATATAGACATTGTTTAGGCTTGGATTGGCCAGGACAGAAGGACCACCATTTATCTGCATCTGGACATATTGCATATTCTTGTAACATTTGATGTATATTAACATATACTGAAATATTAACATTTGACAATGATATTGAGGGGTGGCTACTAGGGTTTACTTAACATTGCACCAGTTCTTTATTGTCTATTAGTATTGCTGTGATGGCTCAAGCTGTGCGACTTTTTTACAACTGTTCCATTTTTTTATGCTTTTCAGCCCCATGCTCTTACCCTTACATGACTGCTTCTGCCTGCCAAGAAACAGCAAACCATTTTTTATTAGGAAAGCAGAAAGACTCAAGAAGAGGGAGTCATCGAATCAAGCCTAAAGCCCTGAAGAACCTCTCCAAAGAGAGGCCAAATTCACTGGTGGACCTAAAAACTTATAAAGACACAAAAATCTTAGTGGCAAAGTTTCTGGAACATTCAAACTGTCACCTTTCTCCAGAAGTGCAGCATGTTGTGAACAGTATTAAATCTGTAATCAAGTCAGATGAAAGGCACATGGAGGAAGCCATCTTTAGTGCCAACATTATAGACCAGGTAAGCAAAATGATAGACAAGGTAATGTAAACAAAATACCCCTCTAAGAGCGATACCATATATATTTTCCATACGAAGCTGCATCTGCCAATTATTGTCTGTTAACAGTGCAAAAATATTTATATGCTTGCCTATATGTTCTCAGTTTCTAAAATGCAAGTGTATGTGCTTTTCTGTCCAAAAATACTGAGATAACTCTTGGATGGGATAAAAGTTGTGTTTGCTTTAGAGCAGCATCTGCACATCTATGCCGCTCTCAATCTGCAGGTGTAAGGGAAACATACCAATGCTGATTATGATTTAAAGCTGAACCTCAGAAGTTCAGCAACGTTGTCAAAAATGCAGGCATACGACGAGTTAAGTCCAACAAGATGCATTGCACCTCAAGGACTTATCTCTATTTTTTTATATCTGACAGTTTTATGGCCTCCAAACCTCTTGCTCATTCACAGACACCTATGTATTGTGCATACTCATTCAAAGGCTAGAGGAAAGGGATAGGCATTGCTGTGATGTTTGCTTCTCTCCCCTCAGAGACCTGGATGTCTTCTCCGGGAGTGCCATAAACATGTCAGATGTAAATAATAGAGCTAGGTCCAGGAGGTGGCATGGTTTAGTTTATGGAAGTCAAAAGAAAAGGGTGCTTAAGACCTTCATAAACATGCAGATGCAGCTCTAGAATAACCACAACCGTCATCCCATACAAGAGCTGGAATTCAGCTTTAACATCAAGCCATGATCAACCAACATATAAATTAGCCAGGAAATGTTCACTGAAAAACAAATCTATCCTATAATGCGACAAGCAATAGACCGTAAATCCGTGCCACTACAGATGTAAGTATCCCATAAATAGGCATAGAACAAAGTGAATAAATGACTGAAAAGCTGCCACTTTAAAATACATGCAATAAATAAACAAACGTAACCAAACGGCACAAGTAGCGCTAAAAAAGAAGCGCTAAAAAAGAAGCAAAGAGGGGGCTTATTCAATAAGTGTTTCAGATAGGCTAAATTCTGCAAACAATCTTCATCTTGCTGGTATTGAATATGTTAAACACCCCGTGATAAGTGACCGTCCTTATATATACATCAAGTTCAAGTGAATGTACTGACACAAAAAGTTCCAGTCCAATCAGGAGATTCTTTCTTAAAATGCTTCCTTCACCTTACACCCTGTGAGCATGCAGGTGACCAACTTCCCCCTCAAAGATGGATTCTTACCACAACTTTATGCTAGGCAATTCTCATGCTCTAGCTGCAGCGCTTATGAGTGCTAACTCCTGCACTTCAAAGGCGAATACTGGGTGATGGTCCCTCTCGCAGATGTACACATGTGAATGCCAGGACATAGTGTAAAACCGTATAGGAAATTTTATTTCGCATTGTACATAAAAACGTCCCCCCTGTGATTAAACCCTTACTGGATAGCAGATCATCTGTGCATATATGAATGCATGCAGACGCCACCCATCCTTGGACTAGTGAGAGGCTCCACTGCTTGCCTCCGTCCTCTCCTCACTCTCCTCCGTCCAGCGGGGAGCTGAGCGTACAGGACGTCTGCTTGTGGGTGTTGCCGTACCGCTCAATCACGACGCGAATCACAAAACTTATTGGATTTATCTCATGAGGAGCTTACAACCACATGGAATGAAGGTAAAACTAGATATTAATCCCTTCATTGCAGATACATAGATAAAATATAAAATTATAATTAGATAAATGGTGAATATCTGTGTATCTCCAACATCACTGATTGGTTACTAGAATGGTAATTGGGAGTCTACATCTCCCTTTGGACATGGGATTTTAAGGGGAAGAAATCCTAATACTGTATTATATGGGATTAACCCACAAAAGAGAGCATAGTATGCATCCAAATCACAGTGATTTTCCATGATCATAGTGGTAAGAAATAGTTAATGAAGCATCAAGGCATACCTACTGCCTATAATGGGATCTGATGGTTACGATTTAATACGAAATAAAATTAGATCTAGGTATATGAATTTGAGGTTAGACATCAGACAGATATACCACTATGAAGATTGAGATTAAACTGCATTAAGATTGATGTATTTAGAACAACCTTTGTTAATGCTGACGCCGCTCTTCCTTGTATATGTGAACAGCATCAGAGAAGGCAGTTCCCTTTCAGTGATTCACATAGAGGAGGGCGGGTATATAGGGGTTGCTGATGGACCGTACAACCAATCACCAGTGGAAGTCCCAAGTGATGAAACGCGTCGTGATTGGGCAGTACGGCAACACCCACAAGCAGACGTCCTGTACGCTCAGCTCCCCACTGGACGGAGGAGAGTGAGGATAGGACGGAGGCAAACAGTGGAGCCTCTCACTAGTCCAAGGACGGGTGGCGTCTGCATGCATTAATATATGCACAGATGATCTGCTATCCGGTAAGGGTTTAATCACTGGGGGGACATTTTTATGTACAATGTGAAATAAAATTTCCTGTACGGTTTTACACTATGTCCTGGCACCTGTTTTCATTCACATGTGTACATCTGCGAGAGGGACCATCACCCAGTATTCGCCTTTGAAGTGCAGGAGTTAGCACTCATAAGCGCTGCAGCTAGAGCATGAGAAGTGCCTAGCATAAAGTTGTGGTAAGAATCCATCTTTGAGGGGGAAGTTGGTCACCTGCATGCCCACAGGGTGTAAGGTGAAGGAAGCATTTTAAGAAAGAATCTCCTGATTGGACTGGAACTTTTAGTGTCAATACATTCACTTGTAATTGATGTATATATAAGGATGGTCACTTATCACGGGGTGTTTAACACATTAAATACCAGCAAGATGAAGATTGTTTGCAGAATTTAGCCTATCTGAAACGCTGATTGAATAAGCCCCCTCTTTGCTTCTTTTTTAGCGCTACTTGTGCCGTTTGGTTACGTTTGTTTATTTAGGAAATGTTCGCTGGCTTCAATATTAGAAGGCCACATAAAATTTATTTGCACTGTCTTTTTACATTTTTACAATTCTGTATTATGCAATGATGAAATTCCAAGTAGCATGACCTAGCCTCCAATGGTTTCAATTTCTCTTTGATTGTCAATGTGCCAATACACCACTGTAGTTCCATCTACTCAGCAATGCTCATTGGGAAACCGGCTATACAGTATAAATAAATTTGACAGAACTCCTACCAAACATGTAGATCCCTAGTATCCAACCTGCAGAGAGAGAGAGAGCGCGCAGTGTGGGAGCGTGTGATCAAGTAAGGTTAAATCAAACTTCCACTGCAATTGGGAGGGTTAAAAATAATTGCACTGGCCATCAATGTGAGGAGGGGTGGTAGGTAGGTTAAAAACACTGCCACTCATAAACAGGAGGAGGAGGTTAAATAGCACTCATACTGAGCACCAGTTGAGGATGGGGGGTTAACAGCACAATCGCTTATCAGCAATATTGTGGAGTGGGGGTTTAATAGTACTGCCACTGCACAGGTGCTGGTGGGTTTTATTGCAACCACTGATACCAATGACGACTCCAATTTCCATGTGCAATGCAGTACATTTAAAAAAAAGCAGAAGAATATGTTTCAGATGTTTAGCTGCATTACAGCTCATTTATTGTTTATGGGCTGCTAACTCAACAAAATGCACCTCATAGCATGAAAACACACTGCTATTGTGTGGCCCCCTGGAAGTGTCTGGGGGCCACACTTGAGGACTTTAATATTTTTCCTATTGACAACCACTTATGTAGACCATGAAAGCCACAGTATAAGTAGCCATGTAATGAAATGGTATATATCTCTTCAGATGTAGTAGTCATCTTGGTGTCATACAAAGGAAAAAATATTATCAGATAATGTTAAAACCAGAACAGATGGCGTTCCATGTGTCATTCGTCTGGGTGTCTGTTGCATTTTTATAAGAGGCACCTGAACAAAGTTAGCATCATGTAAATGTTCAGACTATAATGAGCCTTATTATCCTGTTTAACTCATACAGAACTAATCACTTTTTCTGAAGTTTATCACTGCAAGCTATACACAGCACTCGGATACACTGATTGTTTAAATCTGTCCAACTTGTTGAGATTGCATGAGCCACAAGGGATGCACAACTTTTCTTTCTGATATGCTGAACTATTGCATGGGGCACCTGTGTGCTGAAATGGTTGCTTTATCTACAAGAAAGGGAAAGATCCATAAGGCTACTTTCACACTGGGGGTGGTGGGGCTTTAGCGGTAAATCCTCGCTAGTCACAGCGGGGATTTACCGCTGTAAGGGCCGGTTAACACTGAGGCGATCCAACTTGGGGGCGACTTTGCTAGGCGATTTGAAAAGGCGAAGCGGCGCGATTGCGAAGTGATATCAGGCGATTTCAGGCGATTTCAACACGAGTACCTGGGACATGAGAGGTGTGTCTTCTGGCAAAATTATGTTTTTCTTCCTGGAAAGTCGCTTCTTCATAGACAGGGATCCGACTTGGAAGCGAACTTCCATTGACTTATATGGGTTCAATTTGCCTAGAAGCCGCTTGAAAATAGTACAGGAACCTTTTTTGGAATCGCTTTGGACTTGAGAAGCGCATATTAAGACGGCTCCATTCATTCCAATGGGATTTCTGATGTCAGGCGATTTGAGGCGAATTGGGGCGACACAAGTCGGATCGCAAATCGCCTAGGATCGCCTCAGTGTGAACCGGACCTTAGAGCGGAGCTACGGCTGCGGGAGCGGTGCACTTTTAACCCCCCACAAGGGGTTAAAACGGGGTTAAAAGTGCCCGCTCTCTGCGCTTCCGAGGTGGTGTGCAGCCGCTTCGGAAGCGCTGCCCCATTGGAGGAGTGGTATATTACCGCTCACCGCACCACCCCAAAGATGTTGCTTGCAGGACTTTTTGTAACGTCCTGCAAGTGCACCGCCCCAGTGTGAAAGTACTTCGGCTTTCACATTGGGGTGGATGGGGAGTGACTTTTGAGTCGCTTTACAGGCGCTATTTTTAGCTAAATAGCTGCTGTAAAGGGCCTCAGTGCGAAAGGGGTCTTACTGTTTGTAGATATTTTCCAACAATTTAGAACATTTTCAGCCAGGATACAGTCCATATTTCGAAAATCAGCTGCATTGTTTTCAAAAGTTTTCTGCCCGTGTGGAACCATTACACAATATACTGTGTGTGTATATATATATATATATATATATATATATATATATATATATATATACTGTATATACAGTTGTGCTCATAAGTTTACATACCCTGGCATAATTTATGATTTCTTGCCCATTTTTCAGAGAATATGAATGATAACACAAAAACGTTTCTTTCACTCTGGTTAGTGATTGGCTGAAGCCATCAATCAACTGTGTTTACTCTTTTCAAATCATAATGATAACAGAAACTCCCCAAATTACCTGATTCTTAATCTCAAAGGATTATCTATACATCAATAAAAATTATTAATAAAAAATAATTATTCAATTGGCTGGTGTGTGTGTGTTACTTGTAGTCCACCACATGAAAACCCAAGCTAACCAATTATAGTAGGTGTCAAAGGTGTATTTGTGAACTATAGTCTATGATGGTGATAAAAAATAAAGCAGTCATATCAATTTGAAATATACAAAATATGAATGGATCCTTCAATTAAGTGGTATTGGTATGTGTGTTACTTGTAGTCCACAACATAAAGTATTATTCATTGATTCATATGTAAACTTATGAGCACAACTGTATACTGTATACATAGTATGTTTGTCAAGGGACAATATAGTGTATTTTTGGGAAGCCCATTGTTTCATTTATTATTGCATTTTTTACATCCACCTTATCTCTTTTACAGGTTTATTAAAAAAATATCAAAAAAATAAAAATTGAAAAGACTATATATTAGCATTACCAGGGTTATTCCTAAACCAGAGCCACTCTTACAATAAAGTAGCATGATTTAAGTAACGTAGAGAGCCGAAGTCAACCAATACTAATAACATGAGATTATGCACCTGCTTTTTTCATTTATTACTGTTCCATTTGTCAATTACTGTTTCATTTGTGTCACCATTTAAGCAGCATATGAGATGGTCTTTTCGCTCTTTATGTAAACAGTGCTGAATGTATTCACAACCTCTTAACTCCAGTTTTGTAAAAAATAAAAATCAGGACATGTTATATAAAGATTTCTGGAAACTGAAAAATTAAACCATTCCTAAAAATCAAACAATAGCTACAGCAGAGCCCACAGCAGTGATTTATGCAGGTAGGAAAAGCATGAACAATTAGTATTATATGCTATTAGAACTAGCAGGGCAGCCATCAGAAATGTTGGGGCCCCTTACACAGCTTTATGCCGGTCACCAACATTCTCCAGGGCCCGCCCACAGACACAACAATCCAGAGACAGCCATTATTAGCCTCCTCTAGAGTCATCCTCATCCCCAGGGCTTTTTTCTCAGAAAATAGGTGCAGGAACTCAACCATGACCCAACAAAACCCCCGTCTCACCCACAAACACACACCCTCAATTAGTAGGTGTGGTCAAATTCTTAAAAGGGGAAATAAATACCAGGAGTGCATTACCTGCAGAGTGCAGAGTCCGGGGAGTGTGCGCTACATGCAGAGTTTAGGGGTGCGCTACATACATGGTGCAGAGTTCAGCCTTCTTTCACAGCTGCTTATGCTTAACTCTGAAACCCCTACCCACATCTCACTTTCACCCCTCTTCAGCTTGGACCCCTGCATGCAACTCTTCCTCCACTGCCCCCATCTTCCCCCTCCCTCCTTAAAAGCTCCACCATCTTCCACATGTCTTACTTGTGTTGTTGTATTAAGCTGAAGCACCCAACTGGCTCAACTATATCCCTGCACACTGTCCAGTGGGGGTGTCGGAATCTGCACTGCACCCCGGGCAGAGGGCCTGAGCCAGAGGTGGTGGAACTGAGTTCTACCAAGTTCCAGCTGAAAAAAAGCCCTGCTCATCCCCAACTTGCCATTCCCATCTTCATCATCCCATATTTATCATTATGTTCTCATCACCAACATCCCTCTCCAGAGTCATTCGTATCCCCCATTGTAATCCCATCATCCTCACCCCTCTCAGTGATCATCATCCTTATCCCAAGATAATTATTACAGGTAAATGCTCATCTCTCTCCATGTTGTGACCGCATCATCCTTATCCCTGTCTGAGTCATTCTCACCCCCCCCCCCCACCTCCACATTATAATGCCGTCATCTTCATTCCAAGATTATCATTATTCATCATCCTCACCCCTCTCCACAATGTAACTCTCATCCTCATCCCCACCTAGAATCATCCATCCCTCCCTCTCCACAATTTAACACTCATCCTCATCCCCACCCAGAATCAACCATCTCTCTCCCCAATGTAACACTCAACCTCATCCTCCCCCAGAATCATCCATCCCTCTCCACAATGTAACACTCATCCTCATCCCTACCCAGAATCATCCTCAACCCTCTCCACAATGTAACTCTCATTCTCATCCCCACCCAGAATCATCCGCATCCCTCTCCACAATGTAACATTCATCCTCATCCCCACCCAGAATCATCCGCATCCCTCTCCACAATGTAACATTCATCCTCATCCCCACCCAGAATCATCCCCATCCCTCACCACAATGTAACACTCATCCTCATCCCCACCCAGAATCATCCGCATCCCTCTCCACAATGTATCACTCATCCTTATCCACACCCAGAGCCATCCTCATCCCTCTCCACAATGTAACACTCATCCTTATCCCCACCCAGAATCATCCTCATTCCTCTCCACAATGTAACACTCATACCCACCCAGAATCATCCTCATCCCTCTCCACAATGTAACTCTCTTCCTCATTCCCACCCAGAATCATCCATCCCTCTCCACAATGTAACTCCCATCCTTATCCCCACCCAGAATCATCCATCCCTCCCTCTCCACAATGTAACTCTCATCCTCATTACCACCCAGAATCATCCTCTCCACAATGTAACACTCATGGTCATCCTCACCCAGAATCATTCATCCCTCTCCACAATGTAACTCTCATCCTCATCCCCACCCAGAATCATTCTCATCCCTCTCCACAATGTAACACTCTTCCTCATCCCCACCCAGAATCATCCAACCCCCCCCCTCTCCACAATCTAACACTCATCCTCATCCCCATCCAGAATCATCCTCATCCCTCGCCTCAATATAACTCCATCATCCTCATCCCCACCCAGAATCATTCATATCCAGGAGAGGAAAGTGGATGATTCTGGGTAGCGATGAGGATGATTCTGGGTTAGGGGTGAGGACGAGAGTTACATTGCGGAGAAGGATAGGGATGAGGATGATTTTGGGTAGGGATGAGGATAAGTTACATTGTAGAAAAGGATGAGGATGATTCTGGGTGTGGATGAGAGTTACATTGTGGAGAGGGATGAGGATAATTCTGGGTAGTGATGAGGATGATTCTGGGTCAGAATGATGATTAGAATTACATTGTGGAGAAGCTTTCCACAATGTAACTCTCATCCTCATCCCCACTCAAAAACCCACAATGTAACTCCATAATGTCAGGGTGTATGATGTCCCGTCCGGGCAGACAGTAAAGACAGTCCACTCTCCACACACAGGCTGAGCTGAGGCTAGAGCAGCCAGCAGGCTCCACACACACTTATGCAGGCTGCAGACACAGGATAGAGCAGCCAGCAGGCTGCACACACACTTATGCAGGCTGCAGACACAGGATAGAGCAGCCAGCAGGCTCCACACACACTTATGCAGGCTGCACACACACTTATGCAGGCTGCAGACACAGGATAGAGCAGCCAGCAGGCTGCACACACACTTATGCAGGCTGCACACCCAGGATAGAGCAGCCAGAAGGCTGCACACACACCTGCCACCCATGCTGTTGTCTCTCATCTGTAGCACCTGAAAAGGTGGGCTGAGTCCCACCACTTCTGAGGCTGGCCACCCCGCCTACACCAAAAGGAGGACCAATGGTGGGAGAATCTTGCTAGTATTATGTAGGGCTTGCCCTGTAATAAGGAGAGGTACTAGCAACAAACCATCCAATAAAAAGAAAAAACAAAAAGCACAGCTGTACTAACCAAAAAAGTCACCTACGTTTATTACAAAATATTAATCACATGACATTGGGTAGACCCTCCACCTCACTCACCCCACTGCCCCCCCCCAGGCACCCGTGACTGGCTGACCTGTTACCCAAAGTAGCCCCCCACTACCCTCGACTCAATCTGCCCGATAAAGAGGGCCAATGTCCCCGGGAGCATGTGTCATACTCACGGCTCCTGGGGATGTAGGCAAGCACTGATACCATATGGAAACGGCTGTGTTGTTATCTAACTTGTCATGAGCATACATGGGGAGATCGCCACCGATCTGATCTGGCAGACTCAACACGTGTGTTTCAATAGATGCTGTTCTGTATGCTCATCGTTCCCGTGGTCTGCTTGCAGTAATACTTGTCATTCATCCTCCGTTAGTCCCATAAGGGTATGCATTTGGGGGCTAAAAACATGCATTCATCATATTGGGAAGGATAGACAATAAAGGTCTAAACATGGGAATGTTTGCAGTGCTAGTATAACTATTGAGTCAACAGAGATTAAAATCAATTATATTTAATGATAATGAGTTAAAATACAGAAAGTAACACATAGTTGATTAAAAACATTGGTCCATTGTAGGTAATACATAGTGGCACAGACATGACATCATGATGCAGAGAGTTTACATTGGTACAGAAGGAATATGTCCCAACATGTTTCACCATGTTCCAGCTTCTTCAGGGCACTAGTGATGATAGACTATAAAGTAATGAAAAACCAACATAAAAATTACAATATAATGAAATTTATGCAGTTTAATAAACATGATGTATATGTAGTTCAGTAAACAATCCGGCTCTACACAATCAGCAAATGACACATAAAGCTCAACCTGCAGCTCTGCACCCGGATCCCCACTGCCAAAGGGATGGATTAGGACCCCAACGCAAGCTTGGGGGAGTCAATGGTGGAAAAGGATCTGGGTGTTCTGGTGGATCATAGACCACATAAAGAACATGCAGTTCAATTTTGGACACCTGCTCACAAAAAAGATACCAGAGAACTGGAAAAAGTGCAGAAGGGCAACCAATCCGATGAAAGGCATAGAGGAGCTCAGCTACCAAGAAATATTGACTGAATTTATTTTCTCTTGAGAAAAGCCGATTAAGGGGGATATGTTGAATTAGTCACGTTCAGGTCATTGCAGTACAAGGGGACACTTTCTAGGTCTGGAGGAAAAGAGATTTAACTTATAGTTAGAGGTAATAACACCAGGGGTAGCTGGTCCAGGATATATCCAGCTGGCTCTTGGGGGATCAGGAAGTGGAGTGAATTGGATCATGTGTTACTGTCTTTTTGTTTTTTTTTGCCTTCCTCTGAATCAGCTGTGGGTATAGTATTGTGTATATGGAGGTTTTCTATTTGTGTGTGTGCTTTATTATTGATTGGTTGAACTAGATAAACCTGACTAACTATGTAGATAATTCCTATGAAATAACAGATCTTCACTTTTTGAGTTCAGTTTCATGATAAAGCTAGAATTTATTAATTAAAAAAAAAAAAAATATATATATATATATATATATATATATATATATATATATATCTTACCTGTAATAAAGCGTGTCACACGTACTGCAGGCTGCTGGATTCTGTAGAAATCTTCACTGCAGAGCTGCCCTGTCCTCTTCCTTCCAGCTCTGTGGGGACTAACAGCTTCAGGTCTCCAGGCTAAGCTGCACTAAAGATAAGGACACACCCCCTCCTGTTCTCTCCTCCATTCAAAAGGTTTTTTCACTGATTAGTGAAACAGGATCTGTAAATAGGGGAGGGAATCCTGTGACTGATCAGACTCCTCCATTCAAAGATCCTGTTACAGGCAGTGTAATCAATGCACTTTTCTCAATGGAGTAGGAGTCTTGCCATCAGATCCTCTTTAGTGCAGATAAGCTCAGCAACTCAAAGCTGTTAATCCCCACAGCTCCAGAAGTTAAGAGGCAGGAAGAGGACAGGGCAGCTCTGCAGTGAAGAATCAAGCAGTCTGAACATCATGGAACAAGCGTCATTACAGGTAAGTCAACTAAAGCTGTGAAAATTAAAAATAATAATTTTAGCTAATGCTCCGTTCACATCTAGGCATTTTTGGGTGTTTTTCATCTCCAAGGCTCATCTCTAAGAACGCCCAACAAGACAAATCCCATTCATTTCATCGGCCTCTGTTTACATCTGAGCATTCTGTCGCCTAAAGCAAAATAACAGTCACTCAAAAAAGTATATGAGCTTATTTTTTGACAGACTACAGGGGTTTTACTGCTTTTACATTGGTGACTTGTCAACTTCAAAATGCCTATACAAAAGAAAAAAAACAAAAAAAAAAACACCAGAAAGACGCCAGTAAAATAGCAACGCCTGCAAAATAGCAGCGCCTAGATGTGAACGGATGTTCTGCTTTAATAATAAACATAGTTTGCATAGCACACACACTGTGGTTCCAAAAGTTGTGAACCCAGTAGTGATGTAGCATGTGATGGATGGAACCAGAGCATGCAGCAGGGGAAATTTTATCAGACACAACCAAAAGTGTTGGATAGCAGTGCCCCTGGATCTCTGGAAGGCTCTAGACTTGCTGCCCACAGAACATGCAAGTACTTACAGTCTGCATCTTTCTGAAAGTTTCTATCCTAACGAGGGGGGTCTTTTTAAACACCTTGAGAAAATAAAACATGGAGTAACTTTTCCACCTGTCTGTTATCTAATTTAGGCAATGCTAGGCATCGCAGTCTTATCATGTTTTCTGGGAAATCCCAGTGACAACAGCTGCTGAGTCAACAAAAACACTGACATCCCAAAACACAAGGCATCAAATCCAGAAAAAGTTTTCTAAAATGATAAAAATCTGTATTATGCCAATCTCTTTTTGACAAATTAGAAAGGGATGAACTCTGTAAAATGTAGTCATTAGAGTAGGTGCACAGGAAAAAGCAGAGCTGTTCAACTCATGAGCTGTCACATCGGAAGAAGGCAAGTGAATTCTAAAACTTCTTATTGTTCTGCAGCCAGATGTTATTTAAACAAAAACTTATGGATATCTTATTATCATTCAAGAATATGCAAATTGTCCAGCATTTCTGTTTTAGCATTAGCATGAAATATTCATGAGGCACAAATCTCGGCAACAGCAATACACTAATCTATTAATGTAGAACTAAAGGCAAAAAAAAATGTTTTTTTTTTTTTTCATTTTGGATAGAGTAAGGGAGGGGTATAATAACTCTCCATTTTATTTTACCATCCGTGACCAATTGAGGAGATTGGGGTAAATTGTTAAAAATATAGCTTAACCGTTTCCCGACAGGCTCGTATTCTTTTACTGCTGCAGTGTGGCAGCGTCTCGCGAATCGCCGTCTTGAAACGGCGGCTCGTGCATTCGCGGCTAGCGTGCCCGACGCACTCTGCAGGAGTGTGCATGCGGCTTGGGCGTACCTGATGTCCGCCGGTGAGCCTGCGATTGTTTAGGAGAGGAGAAACACGGGGAATCGCCGATATAAACACGGCGGTTCCGCGCTGTCAGGCAGCATGACCAAGATCTACTGATCCCTGTCACTGGGATCAGTTAGATCTCTGGTGCCCCTGACAGCCCAATCCCCTCACAGTTAGAACACACCCAGGGAACACAGTTAACCCCTAGAGTGCCGCCCCCAGGTTAACCTCCTCACTGCCAATGACATTTATACAGTAATCAGTGGACATTTAAATTTCTGATCACTGTATAAACCTCATTGGTCCCAAAAAAGTGTAAAAAATGTCCGACATGTCCGCCCCAATATTGCAGTCCTGATAAAAATCGCAGATCGCCGCCATTACCAGTAAAAAAAAAAAAAATTGTAAAAACGCCAGAAATTAATTCTCATGTTTGTAAACGCAACAACTTTTGCGCAAACCAATCAATAAACGGCGATTGCAGGTTTTTTTTACCAAAAGGAGGAAGAATATAAATTGGCCAAAACCAATGAATACATTTTTGTTTTTTTTATATATTTTTTTTTTGGTTTTGCATTTTAGCAAAAAGTAAAAAATAATGTTTTTTTTTGCAAAATTGTCGCTCTTTTTTTGTTTATAGTGGTGATCAAAATTGACGCAGAGGGGATCAAGTACCATCAAAAGAAAGCTCTATTTGTGGGAAAAAAAGGACGCAAATTTAGTTTGGGTACAACGTCGCACGACCGCGCAATTGGCAGTTAAAGTGACACAGTGCCGAATTGCAAAAAGTGCTCTGGTCCTAACACGGGAAATCCTGCAGGCATCATCCAGATAGCACCACTTTAACCTAAGGACATTATATGATGTCCTACAAAGTGGTTAAATAGCATATGTGCCTTCTTTTAATGATCTGGGCTGAAGTAGATGTGACCACATGGAAAAGAGTCTGTCTAGAAGGGAGCAAGGGGTTAACACAGTTCAGCAACCTGCAGGCGGTGGTCATGGTGGCAGCTAAGGAATGGCAATATGCAGCAATAAAGGGCACCGGTGCATTAACCTCTGATAGCTGTAACTGGTAGCAATGATGCGTGGGTCAGTGGCACTTTAACCCAGTCCTTATTCGTCAATCTGAGAAGTGACTGGCATCCTTCGGTGGGGGGGCCCCCTTTTGTTGAAGATGCAGCTGTGGTGGCTGTGACTCAGCCCTCCTGCAGCAGACAGGTCTCCCCCAAAGCAACTCAGCTTGACACAGGGAGGGCACCAAAACGTATATAGAATTGAAGTTGAACAACTGTAATTGTAGACCTTGTATATACAATAGTTAAACTAGTATGATGCATTTAATAGGGATCATGGAACTTGTACAGTACGGCAGGGATGAGAAAGCCAAGAGGACCATTTGTGGAGGAATTTGTTCATGACTAAGTTATTCCTGGCAATTATTTTTTCCATCTCTGCAGGTTGAGATCTGCAAGTGTAGATTTCAGAGATGGAGGTTCTGGAGTTTTCCACTTTCTGGTAATATTCACTTTAGCCACCACTAATAGGTGAATGATGATGTCTCGGGACTTGGGGGTGGGGGTAATTCATCTATGCCCAGGTGGAGGAGAGCTAAAGAGGGCAATGTTTCTGTATATATCTGAGATATAGAAGAAATTAGGTAGAAGGAGCTGACGGATCAACAGATCCAGAGGAGGTATGAGATTGTCCCTATGCTTCCGCAGGTTCTCCAGCAAGTGGATGGAGAGTTGGGGTATATTTTAGATAGCCTGTATGGAGTTAAATACCATCTGTGTATGGTTTTTTGGTATGATTACCAAATGATTGGAACAATTGGATGCTGCATATGTACATTTGAAGGCTTTCTGTCCCATGAGGGAAGTTGTAGTGAGGTTTAATTCCGATTCCCACTTTATTAGTGTGCTGATTTGGGATAGGGGTCGTTGGTCTATTAGGGCTGCATATATTGTAGAAAAGCCGTGTCTGGGGTATGTGGGCTGTGAGTAGAATCTGTGGAGTGTTTTGGGACATGGGCTACCATCGGAAGCTTTGATGATTTCAGGAAGTGATTGATCCTTACATGTGTATAGAATTCATAATCTGGAATGTGGTATTCGTTTTGGAGGTCTTTGCAATTTTTCAGAGCTTTTTGAGGGGCGAGGTCTAGTAGGAAGTTAATTCGGTACTTATGCCAGTGTTGGATCTGTAGATCCGAGATTCGGTCCCTTAAAACCCTAAGGGGAATAGCATAGGTATGTGTGGGTTGTTTGGGGGGTGAATTTCGAGTGTACTTTTTCCAGGCCAGAAATTATGCTTAAACTGATGGAGAAGAGGGTGGGCTAGGTGATGGGGAACCTGCGGTGGTGAGAAGGACAGTATCCGATGGGTTAAAAGTCGTTTGGTGCGAAGCTTCTATGCCTGACCAGAGTTTGTTGGGTGAGGGTTGATCCAAGATAGAAGCGAATATGAGTGAGTCCTACTCCACCATGTTTGTGGCGTCTTGTTAGGAAATGGTTTGCGCATCTGGAGGGTTTGTTGTTCCAAATTAATTTTGTAAGTTGTCCTTGTACTAAGGAGAAAAAGGTTTGCGGGACTGGTAATATTACTGTGCGGAAGAGGTAAACTATTCAATTTGCTGCATTTTCTGTTTTTTAATCTTACTATATAGTTTAATAAGAATTCCCCACATGTATACTTATACGTAGCCCAGAGAGTGGTCCGGTCAGTGTCCGGTTGGTCATTTAGTTTAAAGAATAGCCGATGTATGTCAGTAATGTTCTGGATGATACCTGGGTCTGCCAGAAGAGAAGTGTTGAGCTTCCAGATATGAGGTGGTCCCTTCGGCTGCTCTCCTATGGTGATGGTGACAGGTACATGATCTGACCATGCGATGGTGCCTATTGTTGAGTCTGTGATGTCCTGAAGTGATTGTTTGTCTATCAAAAGAAATCTATATGGGAATAGGATAGTTGGGATGCCGAGAAGTATTAGAAGTCTCGTTCAGATCTGTGGTGGCATCTGCAGATGTCGTAGAGTCCGTTTGCTTGTAGGAAGGGGTTTGGAGCAGGGCGATGGTGATAGGAGGTTGATTTGGTGTCCATATCAGGGTCTCCAATTATATTGAAGTTGCCTCCCATGATGATTCTACCTTTTTGGACTTGGGTTACTCTTTCGTAGAGTCTTTTGCAGAAGTGGGTTTTCTGCTTGTTTGGACCACAGACATTGACCAGGGTGTATAAAATGTGATTAATGTCACAGAGTGTTATTAAGTAGCGACCTTGGGGGTCCATGTAGGTTTGATGCAGGGTAAAGTGAAGTGAATCTCGGATGGCAACCATGACTCCATTTTTCTTTTTGGGGCTTGCAGCTAGAAAAACTTGGCTGTAATTTTTCAACTTGAATTGGGGGGTTTTTCTGATGGCAAAGTATGTTTCCTGCACTAAAATTATGTCTGCCTTTTGGGTTTTGGCTTCTTTGAGGAGTGCAGATCTCTTCTGGGGTGTGTTCTGCCCCCTCGCGTTTATTGAGATAATTTTGCAGGCCATTTTCAGAGGGTTGATACTGGTCAAGGGTGTCTATTTATCTGGTTAAGAATGTAATATTCCGGTGTCTGATGTGTAGTTGGTACCAGGGGAGGTAGGAGGGTAAAAGTGAGAGCTCAAAGGGAAGGAACTTCATGCTCAATGAGCAGTAACTACTGCAGAGGAGAATACAAAACCGTATAGGGGCAGATAAACTACCTCAAAGCGGGTGAGTCTATAGTCAATAGTTCCGGCAAGCAGTTCTGAGTGGGTGGAACTGCAAGTACCCAGCATTCTTCTGGATAGTGGAAACAGGGTCCGTGATGTAAGTTTAGCTTTGTTGGTAAGCTCCTCCGGTTTCCATTTGGGAGAAGGGCTGGTCTCTGGGATCTGGTGGGTCTCCAAGGAGAATATGCCAAGCTTTTAAAAGTTGTAAGCCAGACTAGAGGGTTCTCACAGCGTGGGTTTTATTTTGATGGGTGATAGGTAGTTTGGTGGGGAAACCCCATTTATAGGGTATTTTATGGTTCTGAAGGGCCTTGGTGATTGTTACAAGCTGTCTTTGGTTTTTTCATCATCATTTTTGAGAGGTCAGTGTAGAGATTGATGGAGGAAAACAGTTCAGAGAGTCTAGTTGTGTGTTTCGCCGCATACATAATTTGATCCTTGATTGTGAAAAAGTGTATACAGGCTAGGACATCCCTAGGTGTAGATGCTGGTAGGTGGAGAGGTTTTGGTAGACGGTGCACTCTATCGATCTTTAGGTCGTGATTAGTCAGTTCGGGAATTAACGCGCGCATAAAGGACTGCAGGAACTTCGTTAGGTCAGATGGTTGAACCAATTCTGGAAAATTCCAGAATTTAATGTTGTTCCTCTGGAAACGGTCCTCTAAATCTGCCAGTTTAAGGCGGATCAGTTGAAGCTATTCCTCGTGGTCGGTGACTGCGTCCACCATGTCATTGTGAGCTGCAGACATCTCACTTACTGTGGCTTCTATATTGTTAATACGCTAGTCCTGCTGCTGCACAGAGATAGACAGTGTGAAAACAGCTGAAGATAGATCTGTATAGAGGGTTGTTTTTTTAGGTACAGGAGCATGCTTTTCATCATTTGTTCTGACAGGGGTTGGCCAGATACAGGAAATGATTCCAGCAGCAGTAATGGCCGAGGAGAGGGGAGAGAGAAGAGGCAGGCAGCTGCACCGTCCTGTGTGTGAGCTGGGCCCTCTGTTCTAAGCTGTGACTTGGCAGGGCTTGCTGTGGAGGGTGAGTTAGGGGGAGAGGACTCACCATTTTCATGTGTGGGGCATGTCATCCCAGAGAGCTGGTGGTATGCTTGTCCAGGAGGAGGGGAAGAAGGCTGCGCTGTGCAGTGCTTTGCTCCGCTTGCGCCATCTTGGCTGATGCTTAGGCCGGGAGAGGAGAAGTAAGCAGTTAGCTTTTTGGTTTGTCTAAACTCCTTCCACCATTTCGACATTGCGACTGGGTGTTGCTGCAACGCTGCGGGGGCAGGGGAGGACAGTTGTGAACCTGTTTAGGTGGCTGGGAAGTCGCTGTAGCCGGGTTTATTCCAGAGCTGTGGGATCAGGTATCCATACACTCGCGCCACTAAGCCACAACCCCATTTTTCACTTTCATTGCATTGATTAACACAGTTAAATGCACATAGTGCGAGTGTGCTCTCGTTTTTTTGTATTTTGAGTTTTTTTGGATCCTCAAATGAGCAGAATACAAAATCTGTCTGTATGTACTCAACCATATATATATGGGCAGCTCGTGACTCTTATGATGGTGATTTCAGTGTGCTGTAAATGAAGAGACTGCGTGCAATTAATAAATATCTCCGTAGCAAGAGATTGAATCAATAGTGTACTCCTAGCATAATTATTTAAAGTGTATGGTAAGCCAAACTTTTTTCTTAGTTGTGAATATTGGTGAAGGATAAGAAACACTGTCACATTTTTACTGCTATCTGACTGTGGCTCCATTAAAGAGATTTCTTCCCACTTACTGTCACAGTGACAATAGTCTCCCTGGAGAGAAAGTGAAGGATTGCATTAATTTAGGCATTTGATATGAATTTAAGGTGCTTCTTCTACAATCCACAATGACCTAGTAAAAAGCAAACACTCTTTATTTATAAGAAATAACTGCAATGAAACTCACTTGAACTGCAAACAAGAAATTTAATTATTTTTTTAACTTTTATTTAATCTCAAGGGGAACCGAGTGCATAAAACATATGGTTCCATTTGGATCAGTGGACATTAAACATCCCTCCTTTGCTGGCTGTAGCTCCACTGCATTCTTAAACCCAAGAAATACCCACATTTTGGGTCTTCCTGTGGGGGGGAGGTACAGCAAGCACTGAGCCCCCATCCCTTTTTTTAAGCTGAGGGTTCCTTTACTATTAGAATTTAGAAAAAAACAGTGCTGCTCCTATAGTGCTAATCGTTCATCTATAATAATAAACGATCACTAAGCACTGTAGCCCCCTGTGATCCATCTGCCAGTGGGTGTACACATATACAAACCCCCTCAAGCTGTGTGATCTTTCACTTTTCAATCAGCACTGTCAATCAGGACTTTTCAATTAGCAGTGTCCGAACCAGTGCCGTGTATGACATAGCCCTACCATGCCCTGATAGCCCTGATAGATAACTCAGCACTGTGGGGCTATGTGATCCATTGGCCGGGGCTGTGTATGTTTACAAGCAGCTGCAGATAAACACACAGCACTTCAGACTGTGTGGCCCTCTGTGAATGCCAGCGCTAGGCTTTGGAGCACCCCCTGGTGCCAGAAATGAGATCTATCACTTAAAAATCTGTCACCTTCCTAGCAGCAAACATTCCTTGTACATAACTGCATTCTAAATGTGGTTCATTTTTTCACTGAGAGCACCTAAAAGCTTTTTGGTATGTGCATTTTAGTCGCTGTCACCTGTATGCATTACTCTTCTCTTGATATGTGGATGCTTTCCGCCATGCCTAAGACCCAGTGTGTTCTTAAAGCCCAACTCCAAGCTTAGAGCTAGGAGTGCTCAAGAAGTATAGGAGGCTGGTGGGTCATTAAACACACGGAAGAAAGAGTGGCACCAATCTGCGTGTAGCATGAAAAAGACCAGATTTAATTGATGGTAATGAACTCACAAGATATTAAAAGATAAGGCACATATGAAGTAGTACACCACACTATGCAGTCCCTGCAGTAACCAGTCCTGGCCATGCTGGTGAAGTCCAGAGTTCCAAGGCTGGAGAGGAGGCACAGAGCGAGCTGTCAAGGCGTCATCAAGGGAAAGACAGAAGGTATGGCAGCGGCACACGTTTGGAGCATGTTTGCTCCTTCGTCAGGCCTGACAAAGGAGCATGCATGTTCCAAACGCGTGCAAGGTTTACTATTTCATATGTGCCTTATCTTTTGTTATCTTGTGAGTTCATTACCATTAATTAAATCTGGTGTTTTTGAATGCTACACTTAGATTGGTGCCAATCTTTCTTGTATTTGCCTACAGAGCTATATTCTACTCTGACAGCTGGCTACCTATACACTGAGTTTCCCTGAGACCCTACAGCACTAGGTCCATCCCTTATGGACTTTGCTATAGATGGATTTTAACTCACTTTAATGTATGGACTTTTTTGTTTATACCCCCTAATTTATTTGGGATGAGTTATTTTTCTATCCCACCCCATATTGATTGCTGCCAGTCACATTTCTCTGATACTCATCTAAGGCCCTGTTCACACCTGAGCGATTTTCTGCTTGAAGCTTGCAGCTCTAAACCACTCAACAAGCCAAATCCCATTCATTTCAATGGCCCCTGTTCACATCTGCCTGAAGCAAAATGCCTAAAGTTTAACCACTTAAGGACCGGAAGGATTTCCAGCTTTAGGACCGGAGCCCTTTTTGCGATTCGGCGCTGCGTCGCTTTAACTGACAATTGCGCGGTCGTGCGACGTTGTACCCAAACAAAATTTGCGTCCTTTTTTTCCCACAAACAGAGCTTTCTTTTGGTGGTATTTGATCCCCTCTGCGTCACTTCTGATCGCCGCTATAAACAAAAGAAGAGCGACAATTTTGCAAAAAAAACCAAATTTCTTACTTTTTGCTAAAATACAAATCCAAAAAAAAAATATAAAAAAACATTTTTTTTCACCGTTTTTGGCCGATTTATATTCTTCATCATATTTGCGATAAAAAAAATCGCAATCGGCGTTTATTGATTGGTTTGCGCAAAAGTGGTCGCGTTTACGGATGATGAGAATTCATTTTTGGGGTTTTTTATTTTTTACTAAAAATGGCGGCGATCTGCGATTTTTTGCGGTACTGCGATATTGGGGCGGACATGTCGGAACGTTTTGACACTTTTTTGGGACCATTGGCATTTATACAGCGATCAGTGCTATAAAAATGCACTGATTACTGTGTAAATGTCATTGGCAGTGAAGGGGTTAACCTGCAGAGGGCGCTCTAAGGGTTAACTATGTTCCTTGGGCGTGTTCTAACTGTATGGGGGACTGCCTATCTGGGGAAGGGAAGTGGTCACAGCCTTCACGTAAAGGAAGGCTGTGATCACAGCCCTTCCCCCTCACACAGAGCGGAGGTCCGTGTTTACTTACACGGACCTCCGCTCCTTCACTCCGGGGGGGGCATCGCGGGTGGCCGGCGGCAATCGAAGCCGCCGCACCCGCTCCCTGGCCCCCCCCAGACACAGTGAGCGCGCGGGCGCGCCTCCGGCGGCGCGCGCGCGCTCACTGTGCGCGATCTGGCGGCCGCCGTCGTATGACGGCGGTTTGCCTTACAGAGCCACTTTGCCGCCGTCAATCTCCGATCGGCGGTCGGCAAGTGGTTAAAAAAACTTCTTTTTGGCAGATTGCAAGCATTTTTGGCCCCACAGACTTCAATAGAAACCCCTGACTTGAGCATTTTACAAGCATTTTCTGCTCAAATAGCAGCTCTCCGCCACTAATTTCCTCTCCTCCTACTAAAGCTTTCTATTGACTAAACGAAAACACTTGAAGCTGTAAAACACTTGTAATGCGCTTCTAAAATGCTTTAAAAAAGCTTGTAAAAAGATACAAAAAAATCTTTAAATAAACGCCCGAAAAACATCAGTAAATCGATACGTTCACTTGTGAATGAGGCCTAAGCTCTTTCCAAACCCCAATACCCTTGTTTTCATTAAACACACAGGTCTACAACCAAGATTTAAATATCACATTTGTATGACTTGCACTTAAATTCACAAACCGCTTCTCTAGAAAAGCCTCAGCTCATTTTTCACCACCACATCTTTTTCCCCAGCCTGTTTCATCACTAGAACACTTTTAATTACATTTGCATAATGTATGTTTATTTTTAGACACAAACAAATCCTAATGAAGTGACAGCCCTTTATCAGTGCATTTTTGATTAATAAATAAGCAAATAGAAAAGTAAAATTATTTGTCAGGTGATGTTTTAAATGCTTTTTTTTAGATATAGATGGCGGCGTTAATCATCCACATTCCACGCATTTGATTTAATCAAAGAATTTATTTAATGGTACCCAAGAGGCATATTAAGAAAGCAGTAATTTAAAAAAAATGCACTGGGAAGATTCACCTGCAGTGAATATTTGGTGAATATTAGATTCTCTGCTTGAATTTGGATACCTTCCTAAATGAAAACTTAGAATTATAAAACAACTGATGTAATATGCTATTAAAAAATCCACATAATGTTTATCCAGAGTGACCATATTATTATTATTATTCTAGAAATCACATGGGAAGGAAATGTGGTGGAAACATTGCCCCCCAAGACCCAAGGTACTCTGATATGCAAATATTAAAGTGGTTGTAAACCTCAGTCGTGAAATATGAACAAAGCACATCCCTCTATAGTGTGTACTTGTCTCAACTAAAAACACTAATGCCTCGTACACACGGGTCGACGATCATATACAACAGGTTGTACGAACGACTGTTGTATGCTAAATCGACCGCTAGTACACGCGATTAGAACATAGAACAGCGTACGTATGACGGTTGTACAACAGCACTTGTATGAGCAGACTAGAAAACGTTGGTAGTACGACAAGCGGTCATACGACCGTTGTATTGTGTGTACAGAGAAGTTGGTCCAACAAGTTGTATTGTCCAAAACACGCATGCTCACAAGTCAGGAATGGCTGGACGCTAATTACATGCACCTGAACTTTCTCTTTATACGTTCATAACACGTCACTATGTTCAGCTTGGTCGTACGATCGCTTAGTGCATGTCAGTACGCGAGATATAACAGCCAATATACAATTAGAGCCGTTCGGTCATGCGATCGTCGAACCGTGTGTACGAGGCTTAAGGTGTTGACTTACTAAAGCCCCGTACACATGGTTTGACGACCGTTGTATGCGAAATCGATCGTTCGTATGCGCGATTTGAACAGTCGAACATACGACGGTCATACAAGGGAGTTGTATGAGCAGACTAGAAAACTTGGTCGTACCAACAAGCTCTCATACGACCGTTGTATCGTGTGTACAGAGCAGTTGGTACAACAAAGTTGTATTGTGCAAAACACGCATTCTCCAAAGTCAGGAATGGCTGGATGCTAATTACATGCACCTGAACGTTCTTTCCCCGGCCGTACGATCGTGTAGTGCAGTCAGTATGCTGCATACAACAGCCAACATACGATTCGACACGATCGTATGTGCGATCGTCAAACCGTGTGTACAAGGCATAAAACTGGAGAGTGCAAAATCTGGTGTAGCTGTGCATGGTAACCAATCAGCTTCTAACTTAAGCTTGTTCAATTAAGCTTTGACAAAAACCTGGAAGCCAATTGGTTTTTATGCAGAGCAGCACCAGATTTTGCACTTTTCAGTTTAAGTAAATGAACCCCTAAGTATCATTTCTGTCCTCTGCTTTGTTCCTCTGCTATCAGCATGAATCACTTCTGATGAGTTTTCCTGACAAGAGAAAAACGGTTAAGTGGAGGGACCTCCTGCAGATGGACAGTATCAGCTCTGTTCCTGTGTGCTGTGTGGAGTGGGGTGTCTCTTCCCTTCAATCAGCTCTCAGAGCTCTCCTTACTGGGCTCTGTAGAGTGTAACTTCAGCTCCCGGCCCACTTAATTCTGAACTCTCAGATGAGCTTATAAATTCTTAACTTTGAACGGATGTAGAGAAGACTGTAAATAGACAGATACAACTTATGTAGGAGGATTTGTTTAATCTGTGTGTATCACCTGAGGATAGTCCGTTCACTGGGTATATGTAAGGGTTTACAACCACTTTAAGTCTTAGGTAGCTAAAAATCACCTAAAAATCAGCACACAGGACATAACTTATAGTTAATATGATGTGTCCCTTGTACTGACTGTTCTTCTATTAGGAGACATCTTCGTCCATCCTATCAGTACTACAGCTTCAATGAATGACAAAGGGCATAGATTCTGTGCCATAAATAGAATCTGTAATACTGTTTCTATGAATGGTGGATAGGGCAGGAAAGGGTGGGCATAGTCAGTCTCTCATGATGAGAGCACCTGACAGCCCTTTAGTTGTATTATCCCGCTGTACCAAAAAGATTATGGCTGGGGGGGGGGGGCATTGGAGGAAGATTTCTCCTAAAATAATCAGCACATAGGAAATATACTAACTGTAACTTATGTTCCTTGCCCTAATTTTTATGTTTTTGATTTGATCTAAATATAAGCTTTAACCTTTCTTCACAATGTTGATGACTGGACCAACTCCTCTCACCCCTAGTGATGGGTTGTCGAGCATGATGGGTGAATTCCTTAACCAATAGATGGGTAACGGGGGAGAGGGGTAGGATATGTACACTGAGGGTACCAACTTTTAATATTATACTATTACAGACTTCATACTTTATAAACAGCCACAAGACCAAATTTCTGAAAATCTATGTATGAGCTACAACAATCAAAATATGGATTCGTAAGATAGTAAAATGTGAAATTTTCCTTATATAAATCATACAATAATAACGGTATAACTAACATACATTATACTTTTTTTTAAGGAATTAAAGTTCCACTGAGCTTTACAAACGTAATATACATTGACACTGAACTCCAGGCAGATATAAAAACATCAATAACTCAAATAAAAACTGGACCCAAATTGAAACTAACGCTGCATTAACAGACTTTAACATCTTACTTTCAGCCGTCATTCTAAACTTCAAGCCACATCATTATTATATGGACACAATTACAGCAGCTTTAAGAGTATGGGCTGCTTGCATGCAAAAGACAACAGGTACCCCCAGAAAGATCCTCTCTAAACTAAATCTCAAAGCGATGGAACTGCTCTCGCCAGATCTCTCCTTCGAAGTATGGAGCAGGAAAGGACTGAATACAATTGACCAACTGTACTCCCCATCGGGCCTACTCTCGTTCTCACAACTTCAGAAGACATACGACATTCATAAATCAACATTTTTTCTATATCTCAGAACCCAGTCAATCCTCACCAGCATCAAAATATCAGAGGAAGAAACAGTATTACAGTCCTGCTCACCATTATTGGCACCCATGAAGTTTATGTACATATTGTGGAATATCTACTGAAGGAAATGTATCAAATTAACCAACATATTACTACAGATAGCTTGTGTTTGACAAAAAACTGTAAATGATAAATAACATTTAAAAAGATAAACATTATGAGGAAAACAGAGAAAACCATAATGCTTGCCTTGTCAGTGGTATTGGCACCCTTTGCTGCAAATCAGTATGGAAACCCAATTTGGCTCACCTGTTGCAGATCTCAAATGAGGATCACCTGTGATGAATTGCCTCCACCCATGTGACCCAAATTAGCCAATAAATGAACATTTTGGTTTTATAAAAAGCCACCTGTTATTCCCTCTTCATGTGTGACAATGGTAAAGACAAAGGAGCTGTCTGACGACACCAGAAATGCTATTATTTGCAAGCACAAGACCTCCAAAGGGTATAAGGCCATCTCCAAAGACCTTGGCATCCCTGTTTCAACGGTGCATAATGTTATTAAGAAGTTTTCCAGGCATGGAACTGTCAAGAAGATGTG